>PVKB01006680.1:6008-54676 GCA_004027205.1 Ctenodactylus gundi
CAGGCTCATGTGGTGCTGGGGAATCGAACCCACGGCCTTACTAGGTAAATGCTTCAACTGCTGAGCGACATCCCCAGCCTATGTCATTTTCACACTTTATCCATTGGCAAAAATTGTATTTAAAGCGGGAGATGGCGTCTTGCGCATCTCAGCTGAGGCTGCGTCACGTCTGACTATGTCCAGCAGGGGACACTCAGACTTCAGTTGGCTTCCTCTCCCATCTTGAGCAGGACCCATTGCTAATTAAGTTTGATGGTAAGTACTCTGGCTAGGGGAACTTCTATTTGATGGGTTGATGCATCTGTTTTCCCAGAAGATACAAAATCAAGTTCCTACAGCACAAAGGCAGGCATAGAAAGTGTGTATAATAGGAGTGGGGTAAGGAGAACAAGGCAAGCGAAGCTTTGGCCTCGTAGAGGGAAGCGTGTAGCTAGCACTAGGTGAGGGAAATACAGCGAGCCCGATGGGGTGGCTCCTGCAGATCTGTGACCATCCGGTTACTACTACTTGGGGATGCTGGCTGCTCAAATATTTCAAAGGAAGGTAGGCATTCTGGTTATTGGAGAAAATCTCCAAATATTAAACTGTGGTCAATGAATTAACAATATTTTAAAAACAAAATACAGTTACGAACAAGAACTATTTTTGGCGAGGGGCACTGGTTTCCCGTACTTAGCGTGGACTTCCAGTTTTATGGAATCAGTGAAGTACCCAAATCTTTTCCTTTAGGGTCAAGAAGAAGATAAGGATGTCTACTGTCACCACTTCTGGTCAGCATTATCGTGAAGTCACAAAGTTACAGAGAGGGCAGTGACATAGGAAGAGCAAAAGGTATTGTTGTGATTAGGATGGGAAGGAAAAAAAGTCATTGTTTTCAATGACAAGGTACTGGCCCCAGGAAATCCAAAATATCCCATGAGCGAACTGTTCATATGTGAGTTTAGCTGAGCGGCTGCATTCAAAAGCAGCACACGGATTCCATCGCTATGGCCGCAGTCACGACAGTCATAAAATTAAATTTTGCATGAGTTATCTTTTAAGGTGACACTTCCCTAAGTGTGAAATCGAAAAAAAGTCTCAAAACTTATACCTATACTATAGTTTAAAAACTAGAAAGTGCTGCTGAGAAAAATTGAAGGGTCCCTAATCAAGCAGTGCGCCATACTCATGATTAGAGCGCTTTATTTTCCCCATGATGTTTGTGTTTATTAGCATATGCTTGTGATATACAATAGTTACATGTGCTCTGGGGAATTGGTGCGTATCCATATGCAACCTAACCGTATCTGCTCTCCCTCTTCTCCTCCCATCATCCCCAGATGCCCTGCCCTTCTCCAGAGTCCATGTCCTTGTTTCCTACCATCTTTCTATCATTTTTCTCTTTAAATTATTTATATTTTGAGTTTCTCATATGAAGAGAAACCATGCAACGTTTTACCTTTTGTGTCTGATTTACTTTGCATAGCATTGTGTTCTCCAGGAGCACCCATTTTCCGACAGATGACTCAAATTTATTCCTCTTTATATCAGAATAGTACTCTGTTGTGATTGATGTTTTAAAGAGGTCGATTATTCTGGAAGTCAAACCCTTGGGCGTGATGGTAGGAAGCCTTCTCAGTTATTTTCTCATTGTTGTGACTGAATACCTGATTATAGGAGAAAAGACTTGTTTTCGTTCGGAGTATCAGAAGGTGGGTAACCCAGAACGGTGCACAGCCAGAAGCCAAGTGAGGTCTGGAGACTCAGGCAAGGCCAGATCTTTCCCACGAAGAAGTTGCAGTGATGTTTCTTCTTTACTTAGTTCAAGCTGCTAGTTGGACCCCCACACTCAGGGTGAGTACCCCTGTCTCATTTCCAATCAATAATACACACCGGAAGCTCTCCCTGGGCACACTCCCCAGGTCAGACCCCACGCATCTCTTCCTTCCAGCTATGCCCCACCCCGCAGAGCACATGGTTCCATAAGTACTCCACTACATCCAAATACCTGAGGCTTCTGAGAGACATTCCACAGCCAAACCATGTTAAAAGTACTCAAGGCTTTTCCTTCCCAGACCTGGCACAGTTTGGCAAGGGGAGGAGGCCAGCGTGCTGCCAGCCAGCCAGACCAGGCATTCGTCATGCCGGCTAAGATGCTTTTCATTCTAGCGTGTCCCCTGGATTCTTTCCACAGCGTCCATCTCTGTGATACCTTACCCATCTGGTCTTGCCTGTTGCCTACTTTTTTCCTTTAGAGCCCTTCATGTATGAATCATAGTTATTTTAAACTCCTTGGGAAATCATGTCAACATTCGTGTCATGTGTGAGCCTGTCTCTGACACTCGTCTCTTCAGGCTGCAGCAGTTTTAAAGAATGCGCAGTTTGTAGAGCGCTGTGGGCCGTGGTAGCGTCCCATATCCCCTGGCTGTGACCCCTTCCTGCCTCGGCCTGACCTGGCCGCCTCCTCAAACATCTTTTTTCCCTTTCTCCCTCTGCCTATCTTTAAAAGGCTCCTGTGATGTCATGTAGCCCTCACCGAGATACCCCAAGGTGACCTCCTGATCTCACAATTTTTAACCACATCCACAAAGTCTCCTTTGCCGCAGTTCTAGGACTTGGAACCTGTATCCTCTGGGGAGTCCTTTTCCAGCCCACCACAGTTGTGATTAAACCTCAGCCTTGAGTGGTCCACATCCCCTGGGGCTATGTAGCCTTCTCAGCCAGCTCTCAGCTTCCCTCAACCCGTTTTAGGTGAGAACCAGAAGCAAGGATATGCTGGGGCTGGGGGATTGCCCCCCTCGTGTGGGAGAAGAAACTGATAAATCCCCGCCCCCCAAATAGCCTCTGTTGTGGGGCGTGTCCTGGGCCCACTTGCCAGCAGTTTCTTTCAGAGCACCAGGGGATTGTTCAGGCCCTTCCCCTTGCAGACCTGGAGGACTCCTGGAGATAAAACCCGGGAAAGTGTGAAGATGCCTCAGACTGAACCCCTCATGCCTAGGCTAGACCACACTCGGCCTCCAACGGCTTCTCAGAATCACCGTGTAAGTTAGACTCTGGCAGACTGTGCCCCAGGTGTATGAATCACACTTGCATCTCTGGACCCGCCCGTCTCCCCGGGCTTGGGACTGGCACTTTGCTTTGTGACCTCAGTTCTCTTAATATTGAGTCTCAGTTTCATTAGCTTGTCCTTGTAAGAACAAAAGGGACAACTTCCAAGCTGTCCCGTGGCAAAGCTGAATCCTGAGATCTCTCGCTGCGTCATCTTTATGGTTTCCTTGTCCCCTTATTTTTGTTGGACGCGAAGCCTCCCACATTTAGACCTCAGGAATGTCTTCTTCCCAAGTTCAATGCTGATATCACTTGCCCAGCAGGGGGAGCCCTTGTGGTTCTGGTTTCTTCCCTTTCGTTAGTGGCTGACATTTGCTTGTTAAGTCGAAAGAGAGGCTCTCTAGAACTTGTGCGGGTGTGTTTGGTGAGTGCAAGACCCCCCCAGAGTAAAATCCTTACCTGGCAGGGCAGTTGTAATAAAGAATAGCACATATTAATGTAAGGAAAGAACTCACAAGTATTCTGACAAACGATACCTGGATTTCAGCTTTAGCGGTGGGAGGTAATATATTGCACAGGGTGGGGAACGCAGCAAACAGAAGGTGGTCAGTTGCTGCTCAGCCTCAGCTGGTTCCTACCATATGGAAATGCCAGATCTTTCCATTTTTTAAGAGAAAAATCTGTGCTTTTCTTGTTAGTGTATCTACCCCCCAATATTTTAACATTGTAAGTTAGTTAAAATATTTCCAAGTTGTTCTAAGAAAATGTCATATGAACAGGAGTTCGACCTATGCAGCTCATCGGAAGCCAGCCTCCCTGCTGGGGCTCAGTGGGCACAGTGAGGAGACACTTGTCACCCCACTCACCTTGCTGTGCATTTCCTGCTGAACATGAAGACCCTGAGCCATGGGCTGTCACTGCCTGTCCTGGAGGACCTGTGCCTGTGCCTGGTGTGCAGGCTGGTGGCCCCTTGCCTCACTGAGCTGGTCCTGGAAGAGGGAATGCTAAAGTCCTTCCCAGGTGTCAGTGTCTAAGGTCCTGGAGCTGTCCCAGGCGGAGGCTGAGGATGGAGAGGAGGACAACAGGTGCCAGGCCCCAGCATGGCAGGTGCTTGGGATGGGAGAGGGGCTGAGGCCTGGAACAGAACTATACCCTCCTCTCTCTTTTTTCTACCTATGTACAGGTAAGAAGAAGCAGGGATCCCGGCCCCTGATCATCAACCTGATCCGGGGGGCCCTGATGGGGGCTGGCTTCCTCCTCACCTATGGCCTCACCTGGATCTACTATACCAGGTGAGCAGGACCGCCCTCTCCAGGGAGTTTCTGTTAGGTCCTGGTTCCAGAGGAGGCTGAGCTGTCCTGCCTCGCGAGAAGGAACTGACTCTGCTCTGACCCCTGTCGACTCTGCAGGTGTGAACGTGCCTAGGAGCACAGGGCTGAGAAGCCTCACTGAGTCGCCTTGTTCTTCTTGACCCCCAACAGTCATGGACATTGCTACTAGGGGGACAGGCCTGGGGACGTCACTCTCAGCTTCCCCTGGAATCTCTGGCCTCCCCCTGCCGACTGCCCTGGTGTCCTGCCTGCCCCACTTTTCCCCGGCTGCTGCTGATCCTGCCCAGATCCAGGCCACACCACCTCCATGCCCTCCCTCCCCGCTTCTCCCTCTCCACCCCAGTGCTGTGATGGGATGAACTTTGCACCCCAACTCCCACTACCAAGAAGACGCCATGATCACACTCGAGTTTCTGGTCCCCCTCAAGTTCCGTGTCAGTGTAGACATGGATACGTGGAGTTGTGAGCACAGCTTGCTTTTCCAGTCAAAATCTCTGCCTCATTGTAATTATTGCAAACTCTCACAGCATTTAATTATAAGTAAATATTGTCTTAAACAAAATAACATAAAAATGATTTTACTATTTAATATCTCGGCAGGACTTGTTGAATAAAATTCTATCATGACGTTCTATGCCGTTTTGTTGGACACATTTCAGGTAAGGTTTCTGATTGCTTTTGTGTATTTTGGGGTGGAAGATACGGAGGACAGAGTCTTGTGCACGCTAAGCAAGTGCTCTGGGCTTCCCCACCGGCCCCTCTGGACACACTTTTCCATAGTAACTTAAACTCAACATGGAAATCTGAAGAGTGCAGCGTGGAGGACATTAGCACGTGCACATAAGCTCCATCCCACGGTCCAGCTCAGCACAGGGATTCTTCCCAGCCCTCATCCCGCTGGGGGTCTCGGCGCTCTAGGCCCACTCCCCTCTGGTGCCACCATCCTGCCTCCCGTCCTGACACACCTGTCCTCCCAGTGTTTGAGTTTCCTCTCTGCCTGGAATTGATCCTTATTAATGATACAGTGTTTGGCTGTTTAAAGTCAATATCAGTCCTCTGATTTATCCCTGTTGTTACACGTATCAGTAACTCATTTTTGGGTTTGATCTTTCTTGTGTTTGTAATACATTACCCATGTGAGGATACATCCCTAGGTATTTATGCATTTAAAATACAGTGACTTTGCTCAGCTATGGACAGAAATGGTCCCACTAGTGGTAGCAGCCCGGATGATTCAGAGGACATTCTGCTGAGTGAAATGAGACAGGTGCAATATGTGAATACTGGGTTATCAGGCTTATGAGTGGGATCTAAAGAGGCCGTCATCCCAGAGGGTGGGAGGGAGCAGCCAGAGTGCCGCTCCTGGAGTGTGCTCAGGCAACTGTCATCAGTCCCGGCCTGCTGTTTGCGTGACCTTGGTCCCTCGGAGTTGGCCTCTGTTTTGACTTTCAGTTTTTCCTTTTTCTCTGTGTAGTGATCTTCAGAGTCAGTCCATTTTTCTGTCTTTAAAACTCTGTCAGAAAATTTGGAGTTGGGCCCTAAGTACACTAGCATCTTGTGGCGGAGACTCGGGAACAAGTTGCATAACTCGAAGAGTTTTGTTCGCTTTGCAGGTTGTGGCTACAGCAGCAGTTTTAGCTCAGGACGAGTTGCCGACTCTGACTCGCTGGTGATGGGTGAGGGCGTTCTGAGGCCGGTAGAGAGAGGGCAAGGCTTGGTTGTCAGACCTGGCTCCCCTCCTGTGTCTCTTCCTTACGCTCTGTGTTCTTAAATGCCTTTAGCTTCACTGCTGGTTCCTCGGTGAGAAAACACAGGATGTCTGCTAGAAATGTTCCCCTTCTTCAGGTGCTCTAGCTTTTCACTGGGAAAACCATCGTTCCCTGCTGCTTTCTCCGCATTTGACATCCCTCCAGTGTGATTTTAGGCCATAGTTAGATTCCCTCTCCTCGTCCAAACTTACAACTTACAGGGTTTTTTAATGCGTTTGACCTGTGTGCTGTGTGAAGTCCGCTCTGCTGAGTACTTACTCCCCCTGAGAGGAGCCGAGGTCCCTGTCCAGCACCTTGGATGATGATGCCCAGCGCACACACACTCCTGTTCCCATATCTCTATTCTGTTCTATTCCTGTAACATCTTACCAGTGTCACTTCAGTGTTGTCATCCAGTTTCATTTGGGGAGACAATTCAATCATGTTTTTCTTGCAGTTCCATCCAAGTTAACATCTTTTTATGTGTTTTTTCCCTCCTGTAATGTCTGAACTGTATTATTCATAAGCTTAACTTTGATATGCTTCAACTTTGTCTTGTAAATTCCTTAAGTACAGGAAGCAACTTGGCACTTTCTTCACATTTGCATATTGAAATTCTTGAGTTGCCCTATTTTTGTGCCATTATCTGTTTCCCCCTTTAGGTAAAAATCTCCACCCCAAGGTGAGGGTATTCAAAGCAAGGACTACTTGGGGAAGTGATTGCAAGATGGCCGTGCCCATATTACCAGTGCTCTTGCCCTCAAGAGAGGTCACGGGGAGTGTGTTTGCCCCTTCTGCCACAGGAGAACACAGCAAGGACCTGCCATCCATGCAGCTGAGAGCCCTCGTAGATTTCCTGGCCACCAGAATCAGAAGAAGCACAGTCTTTTTGGTTCTAAATTACCCATTCTCAGGTTGGTTTGTTTGTTTGTTTTTCACAGCAGCCCCTAATGGATGAATAGAGTTTATCTTTTCCATTCTGTGTCCTTTTGTTCTTTAATGCTTATACAGTTTGCACTAGAGAATGTCGGCTGCACCTCCAGGACACATGATGGACAATGTAGGAAAGTGAGAGAGGCAAGGGGGGGGGGGAAGGTCACGAGGGAATTGGAGACCCTTCCCAAGGCCCCCCTGTGCCTTCCTCCTTTAGGTCCTAAGACAATCTCACCTGAAAAATGCATGGTATCTTCCAACAAAGCTGGTTATTTTTTTGGTCACCTAAACACTAAGCATGGCAGACTCAGGTTGTGAGGAACCTAGGATTTATACTTTTCTTAAAGAAAATTATTCACCTTTTTTATTTTTCTCTCCTTTGTGTATATATGTTACTGAGGCTTGTTTCCAGGAACCTTTGCACTGAGCCACATTACTAGTCTATTTTTTCCCATTTTATTAATATGTACATATGTGATACATAATGTTTACATTGGACATGAGAATTTTGTGCTCTTATAAATTGTGTTGAAATGACAAACACTTCCCCCTCCTTTTGGCCCTTCCACACCCTCCCCCTCTCCCCTAATCCAACTATCCCCCCGTTTAGTTCTATGAAACGACTATAACTGGATTTCTCATATTAAAGAAGCCATTTGATTTTAAACCTTCTGCATCTGACTTCACTGAGCATGATGGTCTCAAGTTGTGTCCTTTTACCTACAAAAGCCTCAAGACTATTTATCTTTATAGATGAGTAGTACTCCATTGTATACGTGTACCACAATATTTGTACCCATTGGTCTTTTGAGGGGTATTTTGGTGCCTTCCACATTTTAGCTATTATTATTTGTGCTGCTGTGAACATGGGTGTACATATATCTCTTCTATAGGACACTTTTAACTCTTTTAGAAAGATTCCTAGAAGAAGTATCACTGGATCAGAGGGGATATTTATTTTCAGCCTTTTGAGGTGTTTTCATACTGCCCTCCATAGTACTTATACCAGTTGACATCCCACCAGCCCCAGTCCATTATTGTTTTTGATTTTGAGTCAGAATCTCTCTAAGTAGCCCAGTCTAGACTCTAATTTGCAGTACTTCTGCCTCCCAAAGAGCTGGGATTACAGACCTGCACTACCAGGCCTGGCTAAGAAAATCATTGTGGTAGCACTTACCATGGGGTGTAAGAGTGCCGGGAAGTATTGGGCTGGATGTAGGAGAGAGAAACAGACCAGGCTCAACCTGAATATATGGCAAGGGAGAAGGGGGCAACCGCGTGGCGAGAGTGGGGATGACAACTTGGGCCATCTTGGTAAACCAACCTGATGACAGACTTGAAGGCAGGCCATGCCGATCCCATATCAAGGTTAAGAGTTGGTGTAGGGGTGGCAGTGGCTCTTCATAAAACGACATAGCAGCTAACCCCCTACAGGTGGACAAAAAAAGGTCTCACACATTGGGGTACAACTAGGATAAAATTAGCACGTTGTTTTATGTACAAAAGGTACTAGTAAATACTAGTTTGTACTAGTTGTAGAAGTGCTTAGAGCCAACTGTCTGTAAGTAGGTCGAGGAGAGTTCTTTGTCGTTCTTCAGAAACACAAAATTTGATATTCTTATTTTTTGTTAGGGAAAAAAATCACATCAGAATCATAAAACTTCAACTGCTGAGCATATCGAAGTATCAGATAATTTCCACAATGACATACTGTTTTCATAAATAATATAAGGCAAGCTGCCTGGTACACCCACACACTTTCCCCTTACCTCACGGTTTGGACTGCTACTGTTTCTTACCTCCCTAATGTGCTAATATGTTTTGAATGTAAATTTTATACATGTAACAGAAATGTATTTCATCTGTCATAGTTGATTGAAATCTGTTTTGATCACTGGTAAGTTAAAAAAAAATAACTTGCTTTACAACAGCAACAGCAACAGAGATGTCTAGAACTGTTTAAGATCACTGCTAAATTTGGAGACACTTTTGTTAAGTTTCTTTCCTAAAAGATCCATAACAGAGCAGGTTATTTCTGTGTACTGCCTGGCCTCCTGCCAGGGATTTGAAGACATCCCGTAAGAGAAGGGGCCCAAGACTGAGTTTCATTGTCTTCCTGAGCATAGATTGGCCCGAAAGCCTTTTGGGACCTGCTTGAGGAGATGAAGTTCCCTGTGAAGACATCCTGTCCTGAGTGGGCCTGGGCCTCACAGCTGTCCCAGGGACAGGACTAGAGGTCCTTCCTTACCCAGGTCCCTGGGACCCAAACTGGAGTGAACGCACCATGGTCCTAAAGGCATCTCAGGACAGAAGAGCTTTATCCTGCCCTTGAGGTCTCAGCCTCCACTGTTCCTTTTAGACAGCGTTTGAATGGCTTGAAGAAGATGTAAAATTATGCCTTTCCAGAACGTTCAGTGATCTCTCACTAAGCCCTGGGGCTGGCCCTCCTGCCCCCTCCGTCTGTGCTCGCTCTCTTGCTGATCTCACTCCTGACTGTACTATCCTCTGAAGGTGACCTCTTGTCCGCAACCAGCTCTGGCCCTCTGAGGACCTCGGACTTGTCACCTGCAGTGTCTGATGATGGTGAGAATAATGACTTCTCAGCCACTGCGTCACCCTAACAGCAGGCGGCCCCAAGTTCCTCTCTGGTGAGTGGGCACAGATCTCCCTCATCCGCTGCTTCCTGTCTTGGTTCCGCTGCGCCACCCCGCCCCACAGCCCAGCATTTCTCCCCTGACAGAAGCCAGGCCTAGCACAGGCCCGGCAGATGCAGGATGCTGGCCCTGCTGCTGCTGCCCCTGCTGTGGGCTGGTGAGTGGCTGCGCTGGGGGAGGGACAGACAAACGGGGGGTGGGGGGTGACTAGGTCTGCAGCTGGACCTCTATGTTTCCCTCCCCCCAGGGTCCCTGCAACAGCATCAAGACTACCAGCTCCAAGTGCCTCAGTCGGTGACAGTGCAGGAGGGCCTGTGTGTCCTGGTGCCCTGCGCCTTCTCCTACCCCTGGAGTTCGTGGTATAACACTGCTCCACTGCACACGTTCTGGTTCTGGGCCAGGGATGACGTACAAGTTGATGATCCTGTGGCCACAAACAACCCAAACAGAGCAGTGAAGCCTGGGACCAAGAACCGATTCTCTCTTGTCGGGAATGCTTGGGAGAACAACTGTTCCCTGCACATCAGAGACGCCAGAATCAGGGACACAGGAAGCTATTTCTTTCGAATGGAGAGAGGATGGGATGTGAGATACAGTTACAAAGACAACCAGCTGAATTTGCAGGTGACAGGTAGGCAAGGGGCACAGAAATGACCCCGAGTTTTTGGAGACCTCGTAGACCTCATAATAGGAAGGCACAGGACATCAGACGCTTCTCTCCCTGGGCTAGGGACTGAGTGATCTGAAGAGATACGGGATGTGGACTTAGCTCAGGCCCTGGGCACTGGTCACTGAAAGGATCACTCTGTGGGTCCCCCCACCACCACCACCACCGGGACCCAGGCAGCTCAATCTCTCCTCCTCAGCCCTGACAGAGAAACCCGTCATCCACATCTCGGAGGCCCTGGAGTCCGGCCGCCCCACACGCGTGAGCTGCAGCCTGCCTGGGTCCTGCCAAGGAGGAAGACCCCTCACCTTTTCCTGGTCAGGGAGTGTCCTAAAGTCAGTGGACCCTGAGACCCTCCAGTCTCCGGTGCTCACCCTCACCCCACGGCCTCAGGACCATGGCACCAACCTTACCTGTGAGGTAAAGCTCGGAAGATATGCAGTGACCACAGAGAGAACCACGATCCGGCTCAATGTCTCCTGTGAGTGCTGGCGGGAGGGGCTGTGGGGGCTGGTGTGTGTGTGTGCGTGTGTGTGTTTGTGTGTGCGTGCACAGGAGAGAGTGAGGAAGACCCCTGTGGAGTCCAGGTGGGCCGAGAGCCATATGGACAGCATCCCCGACTTCCAGTTCCGTGGCCCCCTTGGGTCCCCAGTACTGTGCCCGTCCCACTGCTCTCCCTGAAGTGGCGCTGTGTGTTTCTGCCTAGGTGCTGCACAGAACCTCAGCATCAGCTCTGCCTTCGGAAATGGCACGTGTAGGGAAGAGCCCCTCTTCTCTGAGGCTCTGGTGGGGTCTTCCCGCAAGCTCAGGGCTCACCAGCTGGGGAGGGCACCTTCCCCACGCCTTTCGTCACCAACACTTGTCCTGTCCGTTTCTCGTCACCGATGCCTGAATTTGGCAGTTCCGGGAGCCTTTGGCTATACCCCCCTTCTGTTCTCTTTTCAAATTGATCGCCGTTTGCGATCGTAGAAATGTGTACAATCTCCCATCTTCCTAACTTTTATAAGAACCGTCCAGCAAGGTTGAGCCTTTCGCCTGCTCCGGAATCTGCAGAACTCTTCTCCTCTGGAGAACCGAAACTCTGACCCCGTGGAGCACAGCTCCCCACCCAGCGCCCCACTCCGCGCCTCTGTGATGACGTCTTCTCGGCGTATGGGGCCCCCTCTGGGATTTCTCTCTGCCCCCTCCCCTCCGAGGCATGCCCTCTTTCCTCTCTCCTTCCTCCTGCGTTCTGGGGACCTTCTGTGCCCCCGCGCTCCCTAGGCCTTCCCCACACCTCCCCTCCTCTCTTGTCCCTACCACGGTCACCTCATGCTTCTTTCAGTCCTCTCTTATTCCTCACACGCTATGTCCAACTCCTTCCTTGGCCACAGTTTGCACACGCGGGCACCGCATGCTGGCGATCCCTCTCCATGGCCTCTTTTCTGCTGCTGTCTGAGGCGTCTTCTAGACTTGGCTGTAAAAAAAACCCTGCCTTTCTCACCAGCTGTTCCTCTGAGCTAGGGAGTCTCATGAGCTTCAATTCCCCAATTTTTTCTGGCTGTTCTTTCCCTAGGCCCCAGACACAGCCCCGGCTTTGTTCTCAAGCCTGTGCCATTGCCTCAGCCTCCTCCCCAGCCTCCCCAGCCTCCTGTCCACTCTCTGGAGCCAAGGCCCTCTTGGCCCCATGCAGGGTCTTCTCAGACCTACCCGTGCTTTTGTTTATTTCATACTTGTAGGCATCTACTGCCGTCTGGAGGCTCCAGGACGCAGCCTGAGGCTAACAGAGAGGCACTCAAGGCTCTAAGACCTGGCCCCGCCTCTTCTCCCAGCTGTATTGAGCCTCTGAGCATCTGGGTCTCAGTGTCAGGTGACAGAGACACATTTCCCCTGCTCTCTGGAGCTGTCTCAATCCTGGGCACATCTCCCCCTGTGCTGCCTTGCACTTCTCCATAGTACCAGAAGCACCTTCTTCCCAAGCTGACCTCAGGGTCATTGCCCCATTACCTATCACCTTCCCGCATGGTGCTGGCTCTCTACGGGGACTCAGTGGGAGCAGTGAGGAGACACCTGTCACCCCACCCACCTTGTTATGCGTTTCTTGCCAACTGTGAAGACCCTGAGCCATGGGCTGTCACTGCCTGTCCTGGAGGACCTGTGCCTGTGCCTGGTGTGCAGGCTGGTGGCCCCTGTGCCTCACTGAGCTGGTCCTGGAAGGGGAAATGACTCGCCTCCAGTTCTCCACGACCAAAGTCCTGGAGCTGTTTCACGTAGGGGCTGGGAACGCAGGAGAGTGTACCTGCCAGGCTCAGCACCTGGCCTGGAAGCTCTCTGTGCAGAATGAATGGCAAGATAGGAGGTGGGGGACAGGATGACAGGTTTTCGGGGTGAGGAGAGTCTGAGGGCATGACGTGACTACACCCATATACCCTTTCCCAGGGAGTTCGTGCCCCTGCCTCTGTCCAGCTGAGAAGCAGGAGGGATCCTGGCCCCTGATCATCACCCTGATCCGGGGGGCCCTGATGGGGGCTGGCTTCCTCCTCACCTATGGCCTCACCTGGATCTACTACACCAGGTGAGCAGGACCGCCCTCTCCAGGGAGTTTCTGTTAGGTCCTGGTTTCAGAGGAGGCTGAGCTGTCCTGCCTCGCGAGAAGGAACTGACTCTGCTCTGACCCCTGTCGACTCTGCAGGTGTGAACGTGCCTAGGAGCACAGGGCTGAGAAGCCTCACTGAGTCGCCTTGTTCTTCTTGACCCCCAACAGTCATGGACATTGCTACTAGGGGGACAGGCCTGGGGACGTCACTCTCAGCTTCCCCTGGAATCTCTGGCCTCCCCCTGCCGACTGCCCTGGTGTCCTGCCTGCCTCACTTTTCCCTGGCTGCTGCTGGTCCTGCCCAGATCCAGGCCACACCACCTCCATGCCCTCCCTCCCCGCTTCTCCCTCTCCACCCCAGTGCTGTGATGGGATGAACTTTGCACTCCAACTCCCACTACCAAGAAGACGCCATGATCACACTCGAGTTTCTGGTCCCCCTCAAGTTCTGTGTCAGTGTAGACATGGATACGCGGAGTTGTGAGCACAACTTGCTTTTCCAGTCAAAATTCCTACCTCATAGTAATTATTTCAAGATATTACAGCAGTTAATTTTAAGTAAACATAATATTGAACACTTCAGTGTAAAAATTGTTGTTACTACTTAATGTCTTTGACATTTTTGGAGCAAAGTTAGGCCTTAATGTTGCTTTTTTTTGGATGTGTTTCAACTGACTCTTGGCATATATGTACACACTCATGTGTGTTTGTGTGTGTGTGCATGTTTACAGGCAAGAGACATGGAACACAAAGCCTTATGTGTGGTAAGCATATGCTCTACCACCAAGATGCACCGTAAGCTCTGCTGTATACCTTTTTCCATAATAACTTAAATTCATCAATGAAATCTAAAGAGAGCATGTGTATATGGACGCATCCTTCGTCCCAATGTCTAGCTCATCCGTGGACTCTTCCCAGATCCCACCTCTCTGTGGATGTCTCCTGCTAGTCTCCCCACCCCAGTCCACATGGCCCAAGGGTGTTAAGTATATGACTCCCACCCACAAACATCTTCCCTCCTGTGGCTTGTGCTTCCTCTACATGGAATACAACCTTACCTATGATGTAGTGTTTGGATTTTTTAACTCAGTGTGGTTTTTTCTGCTTGATTCATGTTGTTACAAGTATCAGTGACTCATTTTGGACTTTAATATCGTTTTGCATTTAGGAGATTTGTCCATATGTTAGCATGTTCTTGGTTACTTACGCATTCTAAATTATAACGACATCATTCCTTTATGAAAAATAGAGAAGATCTTGCTGTATTCACAACACGGAGGCCATTGTGCTGAGCGAAAAAGGGCAGATGTGGAGAACATGAGTCCTGGTCCTGGGTCATCAGGCTCCTGACTGGCATCCAGGGAGGTCGCCATCACAGGAGCAGGGGTGGAAGGTGGTAGCCAGCGGGCAGCACCTGGAGCACAGTCACAGCAGCTGCCTCACGGTCCTGGTCTGTGATCTCCACCACCTTGGTCCTTTCCACACTGGCCTCTGTGACTTCCAAATAAGTTCTGCTTTCCTGTTTTTAAAACTCTGTTGGGAGATTTGGGATTGGATTCTGAATGCTACTATATGGCTCCAAGAATTTGTTCGTTGTGTTGTTGCCCTTCCAGCAAATTGCAGCAGTTCACTCGCCTGGGGAGGCGCCAGCTCCAAACTCCCCTGGGCCCTTCCATCTTTCCATGCCCAGGTCATGGTTAGTTTCACACAGACGTGGACTGAGGCCACCCAGAGATGGGAAAAGAGTTCCTTCTGAGCCCTGGGGCTCCCCTCTGACCTACGGCTCCCCTGCTGGCTCAACTTTGAGCACCTTATGTTCTTATTTGCCACCATCCTCAGGTCAGAAAAGTTTGTCACTTTTCAGTTGGGATTTTGACCACTCTGTTCGGTTATAGATCTGACTGTTCGTCGGGCAGTCACTCCCTCTTCGGTGGGTGATGTCTTCCCCAAATCCTGACTTCCTTCCTCTGTTAGCTTTGCCCATGCTCAGCTAGCTTCCCCTCCCCACCCCCATAGTTCATGACTTGTACAGGTTTTCTATGTGCTTGTTTTATATTGTTTTTGGAATTGCCCTCTGCTGGGAGCTCATGCCTTCATACTAGAATAATGAAGCCCTCCCCTTTACGTGGAAGGGTCACCACCTAGCACGTAGAATTCCAGATTCGCAAGCTTTTGGACATTTTAGAGGTGCTTCTGCATTGTTTTTTTTAATCTCCAAGTTTCTGGTGACAAGTCAGACATTTTGTTTTATTTCATTTCAGTCGAAGGTAACTTCTTATGTCTTTCTTCTTCAATAATTTTTCTCATACTTTCATAAGTTTCACCTTGAACTACTTCAACTATTCCTTTCAAATTGCAAAAGTACATCGCAAGTAAGAGTCAAGCAGACTTTTCTGCTGGGTGTTTACAGTCACCTTGATATACGCCATCATTAGGCTGTCATTGTAGTGTGTTTGCCCCTGGAGTTTACAGGTCGAAATCTTCACCCCCATGATGAAAAGGTGAGGACTTAGAGCAGTGATTTGACCAAGATGCCTCTGTCCACACTCCTGGCAGTAGTGCACACATGAGAGGCCAGAGGATGTGTGTTTTCCCCTTCTGCCATGTGAGGAGGCCCCAACAAGAACATGCCATCCGTGTGACACCGAGATCCCTCATCAAACACTCAACCAGTGAGACATCAGGATTGTCAGAAGTAGATTCTTTTTGCTTATAAATGACCTCGAGTGAGGTGTTTTGTTGGAGGAGTCATGCTAATTGGAACTACAATGTCAGGCGACTTCACCCTGTTAGAATGGCTACTAGAGGGGCTGTAGGAACGGCTCAGCAGTTAAAGCACTGCCTAGCAAGCACTAAGCCCATGATTCCAAGGCCAGCCTGGTCTACAGAGTGAGACCCTGTCTCAAAAAAATATATATATATAAATAGAATGGCCACTAGAAAATGAAAGCAGGAAACAACAAATGTGGCTGAGGACATGGGGAATTGGAGCCTCATGTGCCGTTTGTGTGGGATTGATCTAGCTGCTGTGAAAATAGGTATGATGCCTCATCCTAAAAATAAAATACTCCCAGATTCTAAAATTGCACCTCTGGGTAAATACCCTAAATAAATTAGCAGAGGGACCCTACCAGGGCACGTATACACCAAGGTTGGCAGTACCAGTTTTTGCAGGAGACAAAATAAGGAGGCCACCCGAGTGTTCATGAACCAATAAATGGATAAGCAACTTGTGGTCTGTATAAAGAATGGAATGTTTTCAGATCTTAAACTGGAAAGAAGCTCCCACGCAGGCCTCAGCCTTCTGGCGGTGGCGTTGGAGAGCTCTGGTTCCTCCGCAGCCTCGTCGGCCCTTGACGTACGCAGCTTTTCAGTTGTAGCCAGTCCCATGGGTACACACACACATTGTTTTGTACCTGGCCCTAATCCTGGTGTGTTGGTCAGGATTTTGATTTTCATCACGTATGTTTTATACATTGTGTAACTTACATCTATGGCTTCATTTGAAACCAGTTATCCCTCTTCATTTTATTTAGCAATTTATTCTAAAAGGCTTAAATTTGTGTTTGCAGCATATATTCTCAGAAAGGTATAAATGGCTTCTTATTAGTTTACAGAGCAGATGTATGGGGGTACACTAAGACCCTTTCACAAAGTTCTGGTCAAGGATAAGTTAACTTTATGAATTCTGACTTTATGAATTCTGAGTCGTCATTTTCATACACAAAGTTGACCTTCAGCTGCTGACAGCTGCCTTGTCTCCTCAGGGGACTCCTCCAATTCGTTTGGATTCAGACCTCAGGCATTGTTGAAAAGCCCACGGGTTGTCCCTATTCTGAACAACCTCGCATGTCTTCTACCTTGTCTTCTGCACTCAAGGTCTTGGTCCAGCTCACGATTCTGTTCCACAGGTCCTGAGTCTGTGCTTGTATCCGTGAAACACCATTTTCTGCCTGTAATGTTCAAAACTTCTCAGTGCTCTCCAGAGCTGCTAACAGCTCTTGGCATCTCCCTGACTAGATGTGGAAATTTTACCTCAATATAAATTTAACAAAACAATCCTAAGTTTCACAAAAATCACCAGACAGATGGTGTGATATGTTACATTGATTGCTTAGATTATTTGGGGTAGAATTAACTTCTATTTATTGATATCACTGACACTATTGTTGTGAAATCCATTAATGTAGAATATTGTCCATTTCGTTTGCTTCTTGAATATCCTTCAATGCAGATTTAGAACCTCCTCCGAGAATTGATATACACTCTAGATTTGTTAGACTGAGCTCTGCGTACTTAGATACATTCTATATACATTGTCATTTTTGACATGTTGAGGAGCAAATTGAGTTTTGCTACAATATTTTTATTTTATTTTAATAGTTGTAGAACTAGAGATTGATTCCAGCGCTTGCATACTGAGCTCATAACAGACAGTGAAACGTTTGGGCAAGGAAAGACTTGTCATGCTTTAGAGGAAAAAAGGATATTTGGCTGTCATGGGGGGGGGATAATAAAACATCACATCAAAATTACAAAACTTCAAATGCTAAAAATATTACAAAACAAAAGATAAGGCCACCAGAAATGATATACTGTCTCATCAATAACGTAGGGCAACATGCCTGATACCCCTGCACACTTTCTTCTCATACTTTGGCCTGATACACTTCGATTACCTTTCTCAAGCCAACACTTTTTGAATGTAATTTTTATATATGAAATAGTAGCCTATTTTATGTGGCATGGTTAGTTGAAATTTTTTCTGACCACGGGCAAGAAACTTTAATGCAATAACTCATCAGGAATATGTAAAATGTTTTCAAATCCTGTTTAAATTTGAAGACACCTTCATTAAGTTTCTTTCTCAAAAGATCAGCAAGAGGACAGGTGATTTCCACACGTCCCTTAGCCTCCTGCCACGGATTTGAAGAGACTCCATAGGAGAAGCAGACAAAAAATGAGTCTCATGTTCTTTCTCAGGACAAACTTGCCCTGAAATCTTTGGATCTGCCTGAGGAGATGAAGTCCCCTGTGCAGACATCCTGCCCTGAGTGGGCCTGGGCCTCCCAACAGGCGGCACCAAGTTCCTCTCTGGTGAGTGGCCCTCAGCTCTTCCTCATCCGCTGCTTCCTGTCTTGGTTCCGCTGCGCCACCCCGCCCCACAGCCCAGCATTTCTCCCCTGACAGAAACCAGGCCTAGCACAGGTCCTGGCAGATGCAGGATGCTGGCCCTGCTGCTGCTGCCCCTGCTGTGGGCTGGTGAGTGGCTGCGCTGAGGGAGGGACAGACAAACGGGGGGAGGGGGGTGACTAGGTCTGCAGCTGGACCTCTATGTTTCCCTCCCCCCAGGGTCCCTGCAACAGCATCAAGACTACCAGCTTCAAGTGCCTCAGTCGGTGACAGTGCAGGAGGGCCTGTGTGTCCTGGTGCCCTGCGCCTTCTCCTACCCCTGGAGTTCGTGGTATAACACTGCTCCACTGCACACGTTCTGGTTCTGGGCCAGGGATGACGTACGAGTTGATGATCCTGTGGCCACAAACAACCCAAACAGAGCAGTGAAGCCTGGGACCAAGAACCGATTCTCTCTTGTCGGGAATGCTTGGGAGAACAACTGTTCCCTGCACATCAGAGATGCCAGAATCAGGGACACGGGAAGCTATTTCTTTCGAGTGGAGAGAGGATGGGATGTGAGATACAGTTACAAAGACAACCGGCTGAATTTGCAGGTGACAGGTAGGCAAGGGGCACAGAAATGACCCCGAGTTTTTGGAGACCTCGTAGACCTCGTAATAGGAAGGCACAGGACATCAGACGCTTCTCTCCCTGGGCTAGGGACTGAATGATCTGAAGAGATACGGGACGTGGACTTAGCTCAGGCCCTGGGCACTGGTCACTGAAAGGATCACTCTGTGGGTCCCCCCCACCACCACCACCACCGGGGCCCACGCAGCTCAATCTCTCCTCCTCAGCCCTGACACAGAAACCCATCATCCACATCTCGGAGGCCCTGGAGTCTGGCCGCCCCACACGCCTGAGCTGCAGCCTGCCTGGGTCCTGCCAAGGAGGAAGACCCCTCACCTTCTCCTGGTCAGGGAGTGTCCTAAAGTCAGTGGACCCTGAGACCCTCCAGTCTCCGGTGCTCACCCTCACCCCACGGCCTCAGGACCATGGCACCAACCTTACCTGTGAGGTAAAGCTCGGAAGATATGCAGTGACCACAGAGAGAACCACGATCCGGCTCAATGTCTCCTGTGAGTGCTGGCGGGAGGGGCTGTGGGGGCTGGTGTGTGTGTCTCTGTGTGTGTGTGTGTGTGCGTGTGTGTGCGCGTGTGCATGTGCACGTGCGCGCACACGCACAGGGGACAGTGAGGAAGACAGCGATCACTTGAAGAGACCTTTGTGTGGAGCTGAGTGTTGGAGTCCAGGGGGGCAGAGGGTCAGGTGGGCAGCACACCATCTCCCGGCTTCCACGGGCCTCCTGCCTGCCTCGGCCGCTTGCTCTGGAGCTGGGCCGTGTCCTTCCCCCTAGATGCTCCGCGGAACCTCAGCATAAGCCTCTTCTTCGGGAACGGCACAGGTAAGGAAGGGTCTCCCCTCTGGTTGCAACCCTCCTGAGCGGAGCTAGGACGTCGGAGCTCGCCTGCATCCGATACAGGAAGAGGAAGGACAAGCTTCGCCACAGTCTGTCCCCACGTCCTGTACACGCCGTGTGCACACACGCGCTGCGCCCGCGGTCACACACACCCGCCTCGAAGCCGCAGGCCCACCTCGGCCCTGCCGGTGCCTCGTGACTCCCGCGGTCCCGCTCTTTCCGCTGTCCCCCAGCCCAGATCGCTGTCCCTCTGGCCTCCTCCTCCCGCCCCTCCCCGATTCCGGTCTGCTTAGCCCTGCCTCTGCTGCACGGACCGCACACCTCTTCCCCAGTGCCAATCGATTTTGGCTGGCACAGTGTGGGCAAGTCTCAGCAAGATAATGAACGTCCTCGGGATGTAGAGGCCGCAGGCCCTCGGCTCCACCGCGAGCATGTAAAGATATAGCGCTTGGAGACTAAGAGGGAAGTGATCTGGGATGGGCCAGGGAGGAGCCGAGAGGCGGGTGGGGACTAGGGCCTGTCTGTGACCTTTCCCTCCTCCCTCCCTGTCCCTCCCTGCCTCCTCCTGTCTTCCCGTCTGTACATCTTACCCAAAAGCCTGCAGGATTCTGCAGAACTGCTCCTCGTCCGTTCGGATGCTGGAAGGGCAGTCCCTGCAGCTGCGCTGTGACGTGGATAGCAGCCCCCCGGCACGACTGCGCTGGGCCCGGGGCTCCCCTGACCTGAACGCCTCCCGCAGCTACAGCACCGGGGTCCTGGAGCTGCCCCGCGTGGGGCCCGCCGACGAAGGCAGCTTCGCTTGTCATGCTGACAACGCGTGGGGCTCCCAAAATGCTTCCTTGAGCCTGTCCGTGTTCCGTGAGTGCCGGGACGACCTCCGGGGCGGAACACTGGAGTCCTGGCGTGGGGCCTCTGCTGACCCTTCTCCTCCGCCCCACAGACCCCCTGGAGATGCTGCACCCTTCGTGCTCCTGGGAGGCCCGCAGCCTGCGCTGCTCCTGCTCCTCCCGCGCTTGGCCAGCGCCCACCCTGCGCTGGAGGCTGGGGGACAGGCTGCTGGGGACAAACAGCAGCAACGCGTCCTTCACGGTCACCTCCACCTGCGCAGGGCTCTGGGCCAACAGCTCCCTGAGCCTCCGTGGGGAGCTTAACGCCGGCCTCAGGCTCCTCTGCGAGGCGCAGAACACCCACGAGAGGCAGAGAACCGCGGTGCTGGTGTTGCCAGGTGAGGGGCCAGTGGCGGAAGGACATTGGGGTGGCAGGAGAGGCGAAGGCGTTGGAGGGCGTGAAGGAGGACAGCTGAGAAGAGGCACTCGCGTCCAAGGGACTGATGGAGCGAGGGCGGGGCTGAGGTCCCAGAGGCGCCCCGTGGTCTGGCTCAGCTGGTGTTTGGAGCCAGTACCACAAGGCAGTGGACGCCCAAGGACTGCGTCCCAAGAGCGAGTCCTTCACCACCCTCTCCTCTGCAGGGAAGTCAGCCTCCAGGGCAGGCGAGGTCGTTGCAGCCCTCGGGGGCGCCGGCGCCATGGCCCTGCTCTGTCTCTGCCTGGGCCTCGTCTCCTTCTGCATGTAAGTCCTGCTCCCGGTGGCAGTGCTGTTGTCACTTTAGGGTCTTAAGATGGAGAGCAGCCCTCCAGCGACGCGGGAGGACCTGTGATGGAAATAAGCGTTCTGTGCCTCGTGGGCCCCGGCTGCTGAAGGACATACCTGCAGGCCACACACAGGGGGCATCTGGGGCAGGGGAGGGAAGGCTGTGTTGGCCTTTGGGCTATTATCCAAACAGCTTTCCAGCAGGAAGGTTTAGCAGGAGGCGCAACGTCCAGGCGGTCACACTGGCTGCCAGGTGGCACTACAGCAGATCAGTGGGGTCACTCGGGCAGGCCGTAGACAGAGGTGGGACAGAGGAAAGTGGTCACCAGAGGTAGGCATGTGTGGCGGATGCTAGAGGGCCGCAGTAAGAAGCTAGCAGGTGAAGAGAGCTGGAAACTGTGAGGGGGCGGAGCCTGCTTCCGGCGCAGCAAAGTCCAGGAAGGACTTTAAATCAGGTGCTCAGGTCACATAAAACTGTAAGAATCCACTGCGGGTGTGTGGCGGGGCGGAGGAGAGGGAGTTCACTGGATAACAGAAGTGTTGGATATATCCAGAGGGCCATTCTTTTTCCTGGCAGCTTTATGGAGAAATACGGCACATACCATGCAGTTCATCTACCGAAAGTGGACACCCCAGTGGCTTTCAGTGTAGTCACAGAGCCACGCACCCATTATCACAATAGTTTTCGGAACTTTTTCACTGGCACCAAGTGAAAAAGAACTCTGTTCCCCTCTGGTGCCACAAGCCTTGTTTTCTCCTCAGCCCTGACCCGTCTTCTGATTAGTCCACTCCGGACACTTCATATCAATAAAATTGGGTGTGATTGCTCGTGTCTGGCCTCTCTTGCTGGGTAGCACACGTTCACAGTTCATCTGTGTCTCGGTGTGTCAGGGCTTCGCTCCTTCCTGTTGGATGCATGAATCGTGTCTTACTTGTCCTTTCATCTATTGGTGGACCATGGGGTAGCGCACACTTCCTGGCTACTATGAATAACATTGCTGTGGTCACTTGCGCGTAAGTGGGGTCTTTAGTGATGGAAACTCAGGTTATCCAGGAGAATGGCATCCTCTGGCACAGGTCAGGAGAGCCTCGTGGGCCTGGATCCCCCAGTCATCATTGTCACCATGTTAACAAGGGGCAGAGGCCACCTGCTCTCTGTGTCTGAGCCATCCTGGCTACAGCATGCTGCTTTCTTCCCTTAGCATGAAGATCTGGAGGACGAAAGCAGCTGGGACACCACAAGGAACGTGTTATGAGGAGCCTGTCATGGGTGCAGTTGCCTGGGTGAGTGATATAGAAATCTTGTCACCCAAGAGGTCCCTTTGGCAAGTCAAGACCAAGTTCTCAGCATTTCCACAAATCCACTCCTCCTGCTCACCTAGAAGTCCCCTTCTCTCCTGCATGTTTCAGAGCCAGTGAATCACTACATACAGTTCAGCCTTCTTTCAACGCAGAGCTGACTGACCCTGTGTTCATCGTCCTGCCCTACATGTGTTCACCTCTGAGTCTGCCTCACCTGCCTCCCTCCGTCTCCCACTCTGGATTCCAGAACCATCTCCCCAAAACTATTACTTTCCAGCTAACCTCGAGCCCAAGTGTTGGCATTTGTTCCTGCTGCGTAGACTTCCCAGTCCATGCCCCACACCCCGTTGTCTGATGGCCACCCTGCCTGTTTCCTGCCCTCTCTCACCACCTTCACACAGACCTACTTCTCTGGCATTGAGACTTCACATGCACAGTTCCTCCACCTGAAATGCACTTTGTTCCCCCTTTCCATCAGTCCATGACTTCTGTCTGATCCTTCTACCTCTCATCTTGTATCTTCCACCCTGGGAAAAACGTTGTTGTCTCTTTATAAGTGGCCTCTATCCCTTCCTCCTCGTGTCGCCACAGTCTCCCGTGCACCTCTGTCCTGAGGGGCTCATTCTACAGCGTCGCTGCCCTAATCCGTCTCCACCCTCTCATGGTACCTTTAAAGTTCTTGAGGCCTGTGTCTGGGTCTTCTCAGACCCTAAAGGCTCTCTGTCTCTCTCTCTGATCCTACTCATCTCCTCTCCCCTGGGCCCATGCTATCTTGAGTGAAACTATCTGGAGTGATTGGTTCTTGACTGATCTATCTGCCTGGGACAAGTGTTACTCACTGTTACATAGCAGTTTTTACTCATAACATGATAAACCAGTGTTAACTCACAGTCCATCCTAAGACTGAAAACACTGATAATCACATCTTACATCTACCCGTGTCGCACCACCAGTAACCACCATTCTGAATTGCCTTCTAGTGTTGATGCATGACACTCAGAATACTGTAGGCTCTACAGAATACTGTACACCGGGAATACTCTCCTTAGTTTTAAGTGCCTATAAAGGGTGATGTCTTAGTTACTTTCTCATTGCGGGGGCAGAATATTCAACCTCATGACTTTAGGGAGGAAAGATTTGTTTTTGCTCAGTTTCAGAGGGTCACAGTCCATCAATGAGCCAGTGGGTGGCTTCAGATGGTGACGCACATAGTGGAGCCAGAGCCAGAGCCAGAGGTCCTCACGGCATGGCGGAACAGAGGCAAGTTTTGGAGGAAGGCAGAACCAGCACACACCCGCTCCAAGTCAAGCCCCAAGCATCTCCCCCTTCCTCCCAGAAACACTTCCAACAGCACACGGTATCATAGGTACATGTGGCATTTGGGGGACACTTCAGATCCAAACCATAGCATTCTACCCTTGGTCCCCTGAAGACCCATGTCCACCTCCTTACGCAAAATGCATTTAGACCTTTTCTAAGAGTTGCCAAGGCTTCAACAGTTTCAGTATTGTTTTTTTAAAAATTCAAGTTCAAAGTCTCCTCTGAGACGCAAAGCAAACTCTCAGCTGTAAGGTCCTGTGAAAACAAATGAGTTAAGTACTTTTAATATGCAATGGCATAGGGCAAATATTCCCATTTCAAAAGGGAAGAATGGAAGAATAAAAGACATTTGGACCAAAACAAGTTATAAAGCCAGCAAGGCAAGGAGCAAACTGGCATGTCCAGTACCGGGGTGAACTGTGACAGCAGCAGGATGTAAACTCCGCAGGGCCTGGGTGGCCCCACCCCCATGCAGCACTGGCCCACAGCCTGCGGCCTTCCTCAGAGAACATCCGTGGGCCTGGCTTCTCCAAAATTTGGGGTCTCCTTTGCACCTTAGCTTCTCCTTTAAAACGTCACACATTGCCCTCCCAGGGGCGCACCTGGCCTCCGAGGCCTCCTCTGAAATCTGGGTGGAAGCCTCTATAATCCCACAACTCTTGCACTGTAAAATAAGGACCATGTGGACCTTGCGAAGGTCCACCACTGGCTTGAGTAGTAGCCTGACCCTCTTGGACAGATGCTATTAGAAGCCTTTGAGTTTTTAGATGGCTGATCTCTAGGTAGCTCTCTCTTTGGCACTACAGGATGCTCTTGGATACTCTTCTCAGAGCAAGGTCCCTTGGGATTCACTGAAGAACATCTTTCCCATCCTAGGAAGCATATTCAAGTCCAGTTTCTCCTAAATTTTTTGTATGTTTTCCTTCTCACATCTAAGCACCTCATTTGCCAGGAGCTAATTCTTGCTTGTGGTATGCAGTGTTGACTTTTCCTTCATTTTTTGAAGCACTCCTTCCTCCGCTGGTGATCGACCAAGCCACAGTCATAAAGCAACGTTCTCTGCATTGTATCTGCTGCCTCTACTCTAATCCAACGGCCAATTCTACTGTCTCTGAGACAGAACTGTGTAGAAAGTCTATCAATTCAAAAAAGAAGCTTCTCGTTCCTAAGAGGGCAAGACCTATCCTAATCCTTGGTCTACTTCAATAGAACATTGCCTACTCTTGCCCCCCACCCCCCGTCCTTCCATTCAAATATCAGAATCAGTTTGTGAAGTTCCAAAAGACATGCCTGTCAATGTTTTGGTCACGTGTATTGAGTCTATATCTCAATATGGGAAGAATTTGCTCATTCATAACTATTCAACTCTTCTTGTCCCGAAAATAGACATCTCCCTATTTGTTTACCTGTCTTTTACCGTTTTCAAGAACAGCATGGAATTTATCCACCTGGACCTTGCTCATCTTTTGTGATTTTTTTCCTCCTAAATGCTGACATTTGTGGCTGCTGTAACTGCTATCTTTTCACAGGTGAATTTTATGATGGTTGCCACTAGAATGCAGAATGAAAGTATTCTTTTAAATGTGTGGGTTTCTGGAAATTGAAAAAAAATCACTATTTAGTCTTTTGGGTGTCATTTAGAATCTTGCTGCCTAAGTAGTTGAAAAATGTTGTGGTCTTATTCATAAGCCTACTAGCCTACTCTTTTTTTTTTTGGTCAGAGGTATCAACAGCATCCAAAACTTTGTGGACTCTTTATTTTCAAGAGTTATGATTTACTGGATCAAAACAGATGAATTTTATGTAGATTTAATGTTATTTCCTTCAAAAATCAACACATCCTTCTGGACTTTCGACACTGAGCAAGAAACATCTGGGCTCATGTAGACCCCATGGGTGTATTTTCCTCCTAAGAAGATTCATACTTCTCCAAAGGACTGGCTGTCCTGCGTATTCACTTTGGTGGGGAAGTGAGGAGACACAGACCTAACTTCCTATAGCAACGGAAGTCCCTGCAATGACTTTGACCGTGGGTAGCATCTGGCTACAGATCCTTTCAACAGTGGACAATTACTTTTCATTTCAACACATAGCTTCCCCTTTTCCTTTCTGACACTGACTCTGCGGGTTCCTCCAAGGCCTTCACTGTAACAGTGCATCATCCTTCACAGTGACAGCTCCCAAGGTGGGGGCCGGCTGCCTGGGTGCTAAGACTCATTTTATTCTCTCAATAGATAAAGCAAGTGACACTAAAATTATATAGTTTTCTCTCTCTCTCTCTCTCTTTCTCTCTCTCTCTCTCTTTCTCTCTCTCTCTCTCTCTCTCTCTCTCTCTCTCTCTCTCTCTCTCTCTCTGTCAGACAGGGTCTCACTCTGCAGTCCAGGCCATTCCTGGACTTACTATATAACCCAGGCTGGCCTTGAGCACACAGCAATCCTTCTGCCTCAGCTTCCCGAGTGCTGGGATTACAGGTGTGCGCAAACCATGCCATGCTTATGTGGTGCCAGGGAATCAAAGCCAAGCCTTGTGTTTGCTAGGCAAATGCTTTAACTGCTGAACTACATCCCCGGCTCCTCAAATGAATCCTAATGAATCTTGTATCTTTCCAACTTGCTTAACTCTCCTCTTAGAAATAATCTGTAGATAAATATTAAAATAGCATAAGTATTTTTAACTTTAAAAATATCACGTGAATCTTGGGTATTATGTAGACTTTTCTGTGATTTCAGATTAGATGATTACATCAGCCAAACCGTAAGGACTTGTTCTTTCCCTTTAGAGCTCAAGCAGGTCATCCCTCTTTTCTGTCCCACCATGATGACCATATTGCTCCTGGTTTCGAAGGAAATGCACTCCATATCCCACCAGTTAAGATTTCTGTTTGGTTGGTTTGGCCTTGCTAATGTTCGTAGAATAAGCTAGTTTTTCCCTACCTCTGAATCACTTTTAAGTTTTTATCGTAAATTTCTGTTGGAGTTTTCCAATGCATGCACTGATAGGATTCTTTTCATCCTTAATCTGCCAGCACAGTCAGTGACAAAGCCTGCCTACCAGGAAGCTCTTGTCACTCCTCCGGAAGAAAGAACTAGTCCGTGGTGTGTATATTTTTGAGATCTCCTTTGATAACCTTCTGCTTAACACTTGCATCTGTGTCCACGAGGTAGATGAGCCTATCTTTCTTTCTTCTCCAATGTTGACGCACCAAGATAGCACTGAGGAAATGGAGTCTGTTCTTGTTTATTTGCAAGAGAATGTATAAAATGGGAATGGCTTTTTCTCTTGAATGACTGATGGATTTCTCTTGTGAAACCCCAAAGGTCCAGCGTGGTCTTTAAGTGCAGTTTTCTGATGCAATTATTTTATGTGCTCTTTAGAGAGATTTTTCGTATTTGTGCATTTTGCCTTAGTTTTCTAATTTTTGACACTGCACTACTAGTTTTTGACACTACTATTTCTTCACACTACTTGAGTTGAGGTTACTTCTCTTTTTGCATTCCTAATATCAATTCTTAGTGATTTCTTTTTTCCTACCTAAATCTTGTTAATTGGTTGCCTACTTTATTGCCAGTTTTAAAGAATGGATTTTTAGGACTGTTGATTTTCTCAACGAAACTTTTTTTTTCTATTTTATTTTTACTTTCATTTTCTCAGCACTTTCCTTCCTCTTTAGTTAATTCTGATGTCCTCTAACTAAATTTTAAACTGGACATTCAACTTGTAATCCACAGCTTTCTTTTTCATGAAAGTAGCTATGGATAAAATTTCTTTCAGAATACCAATTTAGCTCTGTTTCACATTTTTAAAAATCTGTGTCACTTTAATGTCATTTACTTCTGGATATTACTAAAGCCCAAAAGTGATTTCTTCTTTGAGGTTGAATTGTTCAGGGCTTGGGGCACAGCTCAGTGGCTAGAGTGCTTGACTAGCATGCACAAGGTCCTGGATTCAATTCTCCAATACCACATAAAAGTTAGCTGGGCACAGTGCCTCATGCCTGTAACTCCAGTGTTTGGAAGACTGAGGCAGGATGATTGCTATCAGTTTGAGGCCAGTATTGATTACATAAGGAGTTCGGGTCCAGCATGAACTACAAGGAGGTATCTTGTCTCAAAAGAAAAATTTTAGATCATTTGGCACTAAAACATTCCAACTGGGAGATTTTGAAACACTTTTCCATTAAAGATTCTATTAATAACTAGATACTATTTGGTTGAAATACATAATTTAAAGGTACCTATTTTTAAAAATTGTTGAGACCTGAACATAGTGAATTTTTAATGCTTCCTATGTACTTAAGAATAATGCTTATTTTACTGTTTTAAACTCTAGATAGGATTACCAGGCCAGTGTGCTCACTGTAATTCAGACACAAATATTTACAAATAGATTTTTTTTAAAAATACGGCCTCGCTCTGTAGCCCAGGCTGGTGCTGACAAATAGGTTTTCTTAACATCAATACTTGAGAGCTATATGCTGAAATCTTGCCTTATGGTAATATCTTTGTCAATTTCTCTCTTCACTTTTATCAAGTGCATTCTTTACAGCTGATGTCTTTTAAAATCCAGACCGTATATTTTAGAAGTCCTAAATCTTCCCACTGATCCTCTGCTATTATCCTTTTTCTATAAGATTTGTTTGGTTAGATCTTACAGCTATGCCAGTTTGAGGGAGACTAGACTTTAGGCCAGTTTTAGAGCCTGATACTCTCCAAATATGTTTTCTCCAACATTTTATATATTTATGCTTTGACAGTGATTTTATTGAATAGTGCAGATTTCTACTGCAATTATTTTATGTGTTCTTCAATAAACTTTTTAAGGATTTGTTCATTTCATCTTAGTTTCTAATTTTCACCATAGGTTTTTAAGAATCCATATGATATCTTCTATTGAGTTTGTGCTATTAGTGTGTATTATGGGTTCGATATGTGTGAATTTCTGTCCCTTATTTCTTTCACCTTTCACATGCATTTGGTTTCAAATTCTTTAGTACCTATTTTTCTTATTTCTTATGTAAAACTTAATTTCTCTATATTATACCTATCAAAAGAAATTTAGAGTACTTTTATTTGTTGGTCTGTTTTCCTTCTACTCTCCAAAACGTTGATATTTTTGGTAGATTTTGCAGTTTCCTTCTGAGTCATGGATATATTTAAATTTGTTCTATTCTTTGTTTTTTTTTTAAAGCCATAAGTGTGCGTTTTACCAAGGTACTTGGTTCTATTATATCCCGTATTTATCAGAATTTCCTGGATGTTTTGTTCCTCTCTTTATATCTGAGTTCTTCTTCACAATGTGTTCTTTATTGGGTTTTCCTATGCTGAGCCTTCTCAGGAATTAATGCATCTGAAATTATTTTATATCCGTACATTTGAATTTCATTCAGTGGATATAAATTCTAAGATCAAGTATCCTATCTGCCCATCTTCTCCTTGAGGATAATGTGCTGTAATTCCTTTTAATTTGTCTTGGAGGTCTCGCCACGAAGTGGCCATAAACTCTAGTCCTGCCCTGATGGAAACTCAAGGGACTTGATTGTGGGTGTTAACAGAGCATTTTTTACAGGATACTTCTTTATTCCTGTGGACAGCCTAATGGCCAAAGTAGGACCAGGGTCCCTCTCACAGGAAACTGACTGATGCTGTCCAGTGCCCATGGCTCTCCTCTGACTAGTGCCCAGTTTATTCCCGCCAAGATAGCCCTGACCAATGATGACCTCAGATTTAGTTCTGTCACTCAGCTGAGACACATAGGAATATAAGTCATGAACAAAACACGTGACCCAACAGGAGCAGTGCTATTACTTAAAGACCCCAGAGAGAAGAGTGTAGCATGCCTCACAGGACCACCAGGAAGGAGGGATGGTCCAGGACAGCACATTCTAGGAGACTGAGGGAAAAGGGACGGCAGGAGGCTGGAGCCTCTGTTGGGTTCCAAGGCATTACCCAAGCAGCTTTCCCTCGGGGAGTTCCTACAGGTGAGTTAGAGCAGCAGGTGTGAGTTCTGTGGAGCTGCATGGTGAGTGAGAGGTGGTTACTGTACAATCAATGTTGGCCACCAAGAGGAGCTGAGAGGAGGTGGAGAGCAGAAAACTGGGTCAAAGGGAACTGAGCCTTGCTTCCATCTTCAGAAAGTCCAACTTTTTCGGGGGGAGGAAGGGAGTACATTGGAGATGGAGCCCAGGGCTTTGTGCTAGCTAGGCAAGCATCCTACCCCTGAGCTACACCCTCAACTTTAAGAAAGTCCAACTTAAATTCAAAATGGATGCTAAGTTGACATAAAATTGTAAGAATTCACTTACAGTGACGATAAGAATTGACACCACGCCTGCCTCTGTGACCCCTTCCCTTCACTCCAGGCCTCCAAGCAGAAGCCCCAGCCAGACAACCCGCAAGTGCCGGTGCTCCCTAATGGGGACGCCCCACCCCATCAGGAGGAACAGGAACTTCATTATGCTTCTCTGAGCTTTTGTGCCGTGAAGTCACAACGCTCTCAAGACCTTGAGGCCACAAGCAATACGGAGTATTCAGAGATCAAGATGAGCAAGTGAAGACTTACCCAGGGTTCAGCCCTGGCAAGAGGCTGCATAGCCTTTCTGGGGAAGGAGCCACAGCCTAATTGTTGAAGCAGGCAGAGCCCCTGTGACAACAGTAATATCAACTACCATAACATGTCCTCAGGAGGGGCAGAAGGACAGCTGCTGGGCTAGAGGCATGAGCTCACACCTAGACTCCAGGACCCTCAAGACACTGTAATCCAGCAATTCACTTTAATCTGCCTGTGCCTCGCTCTTCCATTCTGTAGACGAACTGAGATTGTGTGTCCTACCTTAACGATTTCGTGAGTATTAAAGAAATCAGCCAACGGAGGTCTCATCACAGGCTGTAAGTCAATGCTCCCTGAGCACAAAGCTCCTGCCAGCAAGCCCTCCTGAGTTGGGGTGACGAAGCACAGAGAACAAGGTGTAGTGAGCTGGCCTCACTCCTGTCCTCAGAATTCTCAGAGCCTTCCCAGAAAAGATTAGTCAGTCCCTCAGCCTAGCCTCCAGTTCACCACTTGGTAGCTTCTGTCTCTCCAAGGCCATCTCATTATCCAACATTCATCTTTCAATCCTTCTAGCATTTCTCCTCCTTTCCAATTCCCTTTGCATCTTATTCATGGGATCCAAAGGGATCATCCAACAGCCAAAGAGCCAAAGGTACTCGTTCCCGTCCAAATCCCTCCATGGCTCCCTGGCCTCAGGCAAAACACGGCAAGTATCTCCTTCCACTGCCAGTTGCAGTCTGTCATGACCTCCCTCTGTCCACCATCCATCCCCTACTCTTGCCCACCTTTTCCTGTGCCTCCCACGCTGGTCCATACCACACTGACCTTGAGACTGCAAACCCCCTTGCTGAAAGCCAGGTCACCTTGCTTCTCTCTGGCTTATGCCATCTTGTCCTTCAAGCATGAGGTCAGGCATGGACTTGACTTGGCAAACTGTAGGTAGAACGCATATGTCCCCTTCTCTAAAACTGAACTAAATTAAATTTAAGTGATAAAATCAGTGAAAGATTTCACAGCAGCGTTCATACATAGGTCAATGAAATTGTTATTTCCTGAACTTTAAAAAAGTGTTCATGAGAAAAAAATGCAGTGTGGTACTGGGGGGCACTGGTTCCCCTTATTCCCAACAAACACCCCACTTTCAGCACCACCAGATGCTGAGCTGTGATGATTGCTTTGATGACTGAGGAGGTTGTTTTGACCAAATTTTAAGTTTAAAATGATGAAATCCTTTGGAAAAATAAATAGCAATATAATTCCTCAACGTAAGACGTTTAATGAGCCCTGAAAGGGAAATGAGAACTAACTGGGCCAAAATTTGGTACAAGGCTGAGCCTAAAGAATTAAGGAGAAAACCGAAGATAAGTTGACAGAATTCCCAAGGGCCGTTTGTCTATATTGAATATGCGAGTTTGATTTTGTGGTCTTGTATGTGGCCCTACAAATCAAAGCCCAGATTCTGACCCAAAGCAAGACGGGAAGCTTCACAGGAGGAGGAGGCCTCCTTCACATTGAATTTGTATCAGGTTAAGGGTGAATCAAAGAAAACCAAAGACAAATCAGAAATCAGAGCAGCTACCCCAGGGGGAAGAAAAGACAAATTATGCTCAGGAGAGGAGCGATTGAATTGACCAATGAATTATCAGTAGCAACCACAGATGGCAAAAAAAAGAAAATGCTTATCTTTAACGTCAACTTACAGCCTATACTTAGATAGGATGACCCAAGTGAAGATACAGTAAACATCTTCTGGAACAAATACATGAAGGCATTTGTTACCTGTAGATCAAAAGGAAGTTCTGGAATTCCTGACAATAACTACAGCTAAGGATGAAGGGAGGTAAGTAGACTTACATTTCCAAATATCTACATTATCCAGAACTATAAATGGGGTGAGAGTTCTTTTACTAAAGACATTGATAAGTTAATTGGGCACAATACAATTTTTTGGCAATTACTAAAAAATTAGAATCGTAATATGTAACTTAGAACCCAGAAAGTTACAAGTGTACTCTAGAAACTTAACAAACTAGCCAGGTGTGGTGGCACACACGTGTAATTTCAGCACTCGAGAGACTAGAATTGCTGATACCTATAAAAAAAGTAACTTGAGATATTTCTGTCAAATGTATCAATAATTGGATAAATCCTTCCATTAAGAACAAAGTCAGCTTGGATTTATATTTCAACTATAGAGTCTTTCCAATTTATGGTGGGGTTATGTGCCAGTAAGCCCTCATAAGTTGAAAATATCCTAAGCTGAAAAATGCATTGACGACACCAATGCCCACCACAGCACAGCTGCAGGGCACACTGTAAAGCACCTGTTGGTCGCTCAAATTGCAGCAGCTGAGATCACCACCACTGCCCAGCAGCATAAGAAAGTATATATTTTTTGAGATTAGGGTCTTGCTCTGTAGTCTGGGCTGGTTCTGAGCTCACTGTGTAGTCCAAGCTGCCTTAAACACACCCTGATCCTCCTACCTCAGTCTTCCAACTGCTAGAATTACAGGTGTGTCCCACCACACCCTGCTTATTGATGCCAGGGCCTTGCGCATATAAGGTAAGTGCTCTAACCACTGAGCTATGCCCCCAACCCCCATAAGCAAACATTGTGTCACATTTTACTAGTATAAGAAAACATCAAAACTTCAAAGCTCAAAATTCAAACTACAATTTCTCCTGAATGCTTATGGCTTTCACACCATCATAAAGTCAAAAATATCAAAAGTCAAACTACTGAATGTCAAGGGCCCGGATGCTCACTCATGAACAAGGGACACTTCCTGAAGAAGGCGGCTGGATAGGACAGGAAATAAAGGGGTGGGGGGTCCAAAGTGCTGGGTGGCTTCATCTTCTAGTTCCTGAGTTGAGAGATGATGGCACAATGTGAATAGTGAAGGTATTTTTATATCAAAAACACAAAAAATTGCACACTGGGAAATATCTGATGTTCAAATAGTCATCTTTTGTTGAAAACTTTAAAGTCAAAATAATTTCTTAAGACACTATAACCAAAACATACCAAACAGTTCATCCTTCTCAGCCCAAAATCCTGATGGAATTAACAACATCAAAATTGAAAATGTGTTGCCAAAGGACTCATCAGACAGAGTCAGTAGCTGGGTGGTATAAACCCAACAAGGGACTCTGGTTTGTGGGATGCAGAAAAAAAAGTCCTTCCCGTTAGGATGTGGTGCAAGGCCAGAAGGCCTGGCAGGGCTCCTTGGGGCAGTGGTGTCCAACCTCATTTAATAGGTAAGAATACTGAGGCTTCCTCCGGGGCCAGGTTCACTCTGAAACTCATGCCAAGTTAGCTTTGCTGCCCGTGGAAAATGCAAGGTGAATCTCAACATGTGTTTGGGGAAGTCTCAAACAGCTCACCCCCTCCAAAATGTAGTTTCCTTCATAAGGCCAACTTCCCCGTTGCTGACTGCAGTGAGAAAACATGCAGTGTGCTGACAGCCAACATAGGTTCTTCGGTCTTCACCTTGGCTTGTTTTCCAATCGGCTACTCCTTCATGCTGGCCTGATGGCCTCCAAAAGCTGCCTTCCCTCTATAGGTCACTCTGGGACCTCAGTTCTCAGGGGTGGCCTGACTCACTTGGCAGCTCCACTATACACACAGAAATTCACTGAGGGATTCCACTGCTAGGGATCTTCCGGTGAAAGATGCTGAGTGATCACTCCCCGCTGATCATAAGCATGTCCACCGGCACGAGAGGTCCTGAACTACACGGAAGATAGTGCTAGTCCTTGGCGACGTGACCTTGAGTTTGAGGAGCACTCCCTCTGTGGGGCCACGTCACTGCAGGTTGCAGTCTCACCCCCCAGAAGACACCCTGATTGTCACTTAGAGTATGAAGTCTCCGTTCCTCACCCAATTAAGTGAGGTTTTTTCTTTTGTTTGGTTTTTCTTCTTTATCTTCTGGTACCAAAAACTGAACCCAGGGGTCTTTACACTGACCTCTGTAGCTAGTTTTTTTTACTTTTTTTTGGGGGGGGGGAGACAAGTCTGGCCTTGAATTTACAATAATTCTGCCTCTGGGTCCCAAGTAGGTGGGATTAAAGGTATGTGCCACCATGGCAGGTTCAAATAAGAATTATTAACTAACATCTCTCAGATTTTTTTTTTTTTAGTATGAAAAGAGTAGTATATAGAAAGGCACCACCTTGGTCTGGGACTCAGAAAGCTTCAATAAATGCCCACCTCTTTCCTACTTTCTGACTCAAGGAGCTATCTAGACACAGACTTGCTACTGAGAGTGTGGTCCAAGGACCAGCAGCAACATGAGTGTAATGCCAAACTAGAGAAAATGCCTTGTTCATCCCTGTCCCTTTGCCAGGCAACACACGTTTAAACAAATGAACTTAGGGCAAGAGAGCACACAGATGGCCACACCCGCTTCCACTACTTTCCGTGGCTCCTTCTTTCAAACCAGGACTCGGCCTTTCCAAAGCCCTCTGGCTTAGCTGTCCTCTTTGGCTGAGACTCCAGCCGGACCTCGTGCCTGTGAACTTGGGTCCATGGCAAGAGTTTCTGAAGTCAGCCCAGTTGTGCTCCAGAACCACGGACAGCGCCCACCCTGCGTCTAACTGTATCCCAGGTCAGGCGTGGTGAGCGGAGCGCCCCCTGTGGACAGAGCTCCGATGCGTCCCAGATGCCGATACAAGAAAGTTGACAATGAGGCTGGGACACTTGTCTTCAGGAAAGAGGAGATGGCAAGGGGACATTCTCACAGGCCCCTTGTTCCTTCCCCGTCAGGACTGGTCCTTCCGTTCCTCAACGCCTCTGTGGGATCCCTTCCTTTCCTGCCCTCACAGCCTGGTGAGCTGATGCTCTGCTCACGATTTTATTCCCTCCTGTACTATCGGGGAGCTCTGGGCAACAGAACACCACGGTCCTATCTGTGCCTGCCTCTATACCTAGTCCCGGTTCAGCCTAACAGAAGGAACGAAGTCTCGGGAGCTTGGCTGAGAACTTGCATTTTTAACTGATGGGTTACAGACACAAATTCTGACTTTTCTCCCGCTCTACTTGAACAATAAGTACTCCAGCTAGAAAAGGGATTCTGCAGCCTTAGAAGACCACAGGATGGATGGAAAGAATTGTCATGAGGGACAGAAGAGGCCGGACAAGATCACGAAAAATTGTGGTGATGTGAAAAGAGGGAGATACTGTTGAGAGAGGATGTAGGCGAGGCTGGAAAACTTTAGAAATTGACACTCACTCTGAGTATGCGAGTGAAGGGCTCATGGGAGACTTTGGAATGGGCTGAGAGCTGCAGGCAATCCTACACCCAAAAGTCTCAATCCAGGTCTGAGGCTTACGCCAGGGCCCCAGATCTCAGTGGCTGCCTATGAGCATAAAAGGTACCTTTGTGGATGAGCTTTGACTCACCCATCCCTTCTAGAAGCTGCTCTTGTGACCAGGCCTAGGCTGAGGGCCAGAAGAAAGAATAGATCTAGTTTCAGGTATTTTTTGCCTCTAGACCTGCCTGCTCTAAGAGAGATGCTCCAAGAATTGCCGGTGAAGAGAGAGAGGAGACTGGAGGAAGGGAAGAAGGGAGAGGGAGAGGAGGGGAGAGGGAGTTGGGGCAGAAGGAGAGGGAGGGAGAAGATATTCTGAGGCAGTAGGTGGTAAGTGGCTGCGTTCTCAGGGGAGGTACCACAGTCTTCCCTTCCTTGGTAGTGGTTTGGGGGAAGACAGCTCCTGGAAGAGGGAAGAGGGCGAAGCCTGGGGCAGCCTATTGCAGGAATCGCCATCTGTCTGCTCCTTCTGCCTTGATCTCCAGACAAGAGGGAATGACCAGGAGGTATCTGGGGTCTCAGACATACCCACCCAAATCCAGGATGATGCTCTTTCCCTGTTGCAGCATGGGACGGTTAGAAAATTGCAGAGAAGGTGACCTGGTGGCGTCCCTGGTCTCCATCTCAGGCCGCCACTTGGGGGACAATGCAAGATGAGAGCTGCAGTCATGAGAACTGGGGTTGGACTGTAGGACAGAGTGCCTGTCTGTCCCTGCGCTGTGACTGTCTCTCATCCTGAACTGTCTTTCTTGGTTCTAATAGCATATATCTTCTGATCGGTGCACAGGCCTGACATATCCCATGCTCCTCTTACACTCCCACACAGACAAGGCTCAAAGCTGCAGGAAGAGAACCAAGGAAGGGGGGCCACCTCCCAAGAAGCCCCCACAGCATCAGCTGCTTCCTAAGCAACAAGGATGACAGGATGAGGGGAAGAGGATATTTTTCCTTCATGGGGAGACTTTTTGTGAGATACTGTTCCAAATAGAAAATGCACTGCCCAAATGCTGGAGAAGCTATGCCAGAGAATGGCCAGGTCAGAGGTCACTACAGAGAGGTCACTCCCAGAACCACACCCTTCTCTGGGTTCTAGGTCTTCCTTCTCCTCCCCAGTGCTGCCCTAAGTGTCTTGACATTCACATCCTAGAAGCCTGGGCACAGAGGGATTGCCCGATCCTGTTCAGGGCACAGGACACCCCTAAACCAGCAATGGGCCACCCTGAAACACTGTGCCCCAAACACACACTCACTGTGGCTGCAGAGAGAAGAGAACGTGCACCCTATGTGATCCTCACGAGGATCCGCAGGGGGTTCAGATCCAGCTGATGGCTGCTGGTTCTCAGAAGAGCCTGTCCTCACCTGGACAATCCAGTGACCACATACACCAGAGTGTCGAGTGTGAGAGAAAGTGGGGGCAGAGTCACCTCTTCAGACACTTCCAGACAGCAGTTGCTCCCAAGCATAAAGGGTGATCCAGATGTAGGGCACAGGGATGCCCATGCTGTCTCCGGTATGACAATCTTATTTCAATAGTTCACATCTTAGGTATCCCCTAAAAGGTCATGCGTTGACGGCTTGGACTCATAATGCAGCAACGTTCGGAGTGAGGCTATTGGAGGTGACCGGATGCTGAGGGCTCTGACCTCACGAGTGGACAGAGCCATGCATGTGTTCATAACCTAACGGGCCATGGGAAGGCATGGAAACCTTGGGAGGGGGGCCTTCATGGAGAAACACGTCATTAAGAGCAAGCATGCCCTGAGGTGTGTGTTTTGCCCCCGGCCCTGTTACTCTAGGGAGATAGGCGTCTTTCCGCAGCTGCACGCTTCCTTCGCCGGGTACTGCCGGATCACTTCTTGGGCATGCGCCCTAGTCCTTCCTCCCACGCATGCGCTCCATTCTTCCCCCCAGTGCCCATTCTGCAGCCACGCCTGTGCTCACCCAGCATGCTGTGCGAGGCTCCCATGCCCCTTCCTGCAACGATTCACACCATGTCAACTCATAGCACTGGAGTCAAACCCGGCCTGAACAGAGGAACCGCTAGCGGGAGGTGAGCAGCGCACGCAGTCCTGCCTCCAGGCGGCGTGCTCCTATCCGGTTCCGATACCGCTGCTGATTGACAGGAGGCGGAGTTTCGCTCCCTCCCCCTCCTGCTGCTACTGCCGTTTCGAAGCTGTCAGCCAACTACCTGCTGCAGAACAAGTGCCCCCTCTGCCCCACACTGGGGAGAACGGTCTTCAACTAAACCGATCCCTGGTGTCAAAAGGCTGGGGGCCGTCAGGAGTGGAGGCAGCCAGTGCCGACCCTGCAGGGCCATGGCAACCATCAAACAGCCCACAGAGGGGTCCCCATAGGCCATTATGGTGTGCAACGGCTTGCAGGGTGCCTCCGGGCATCCTGGTAGCTGCCGATGCCCTCGTCCACACCATGGGTGCACTGAGAAGTCCAGGAGCAGCATGATCTCCCGCAGCACGCGCACTGGCATCAGAAGTCCTTGCCGCCAGCTGGGAGGGTGGGCGTGGGAGGGAGGTGGGGTGGTCGGCAGCTGAAGGCCTGCTTGCACCAGCGCCTCGGGGCAGGTGGGCCTCTGAGAGTGTAGTGTGCTGGCTAGGTCAGCCAAAGATCCCCCTCTTCCTCAAAATCTCCCTTCCATTGAAAAAGAGGGCTGCAGAAATCTGGGTTGGGCTAGAGAGAAGCTTGGCCTCTCTGACGCCGAAACGTCAGGAAGGTGGGGTGCGCGGGGGCGGCGGAGGGTGGGGGACACACTTTGGCTGAGGGGACACACCAGCTGAGGAGGGACACCCTGGCTGTGGGAGGGAGAGGCTACAAACCAGAGTCCAGCCGCCTTCGCGGAGCCCCTTCTGAGAGGCGAACAAGCACATCATGGACGCTAGAGGGAGCGTTCTCTCCATAAATAAAAATACAGCTCGTTGCTCACAGAAGCGCCCCCACTTGGAAGCCCTGAATGCGCATCGACTTGCTTGACTGTAACCTGATTTCAGATATCATTTGATCCTTGAAATCTTACGTAACTTAGGGAAATAACGTGTAATATGCAATCGTTTTTATCATATTTGGTTCACTTTTCCACAGCAATGAAATGGAAGTCATGTGACTATGCTCAACAATTTTTTTTTTTTTTTTCTGAAGTAGGGTCTTGCTTTTAGCCCAGGCTGGTACTGAACTCATTATGGAGCCCAGGCTGGCCTTGAACGCATAGCAATCCTCCTGCCTCAGCCTCCTGAAGCTGGGATTAGAGGTGTGCACCACCGGGCCCAGCTTCTGTGGTGCTGGGGAATCGACCTGGGGTACTTAGCACTTGCCTAAGGCAAGCACTTTAACCGCTGAGCCATTCCTCCAGCTTCCCAAATTCACTTTTAATCATGGTTCAATATTAAATTGGGGGGCTGGAGGAAAGTCACAGTGGCTAAAACGCTTACCTAGCAAACTCAAGGCTCTGAGTTTGATTCCCTAGGGCCACATAAAGCTGGGCATAGTAGCACACCCCTGTAATCCCAAAACCCCAGAGGTTGAGGATTGCCTTGGAGTCTAAGGCCAGCCTAGGCTACAGGGTGAGACCCACAAAATTAAATTTTCAACAACAGCCCCGAGAGCAGTTTGTTTTAAGAGGGATAAGAAAACAATCACTGATGTCAGTCACCCTCCCAGGCTTTGAGAAATTGCCAGCGGAGTGGGAAGGGTCTTCCTCACTTGGCTTTTCAAGACAAGCACACTGCCCATTGCAGCAGTGCCTCCTGTCCCCAGCAACTAGAGGAGGCCTGAAAATGGGATTCCAGATGCCCTCATGATGTGGGATGTGGAAAGAAACAGCTGTAGCTCCACAGAAACCAGCAAAAAGGTGTCACACTCTACGCCCGTGGAACTACACTTACTGTCTACCGCAAGTCGTTCTTCCCAGCTCACCAGCACAGGAGAAAGGTACAAGGAGCCATCACTCACTCAGGCTTGGTTGGCATGTGATACTTAAGCGAGCAACTGAACACCAGCCAATGTGAAATAGTTCACGTACTGTCTACATTCCCTGCTCCTTTCAGCCTTCCAAACACGTCCATAAATTGCTACTGAGCCATGTCTACCAGGATACTTTGAATATTGGTCTTCATCACCAAAGAACACTATCAAATCTAGCTGACATTCCCAGGGTGTTTTTGAGAATTTAAAATGGCATCTACTTCCAACTTGCCACTGGGGTCCAGTCTCTCTTTTTTGCTTGAGGAAGGAGTGGTAGGTTCTAGGAATGTTGCTCAAAAGCCTGGGTGCTTTGTAAGCAGTGCTCCTCTGTGGGCTGCCTTCCAGCTGAAAAGTTGGGAGAAATTCTTCTAGCAGGTAGTTTTTCCTGGTGCCGACCCCACAGTAGAGAACGGGCAAGTGAAACTGGATTCTAACTGCCTGCTTGTGCTCCAGTGTTTAAGGATTTCTCTATCCCTGCCTCACATTTCAGATTTGATCTCTGAGCTTGTTTCTGTAATGAGATATTCTTCTAGTTCATCTGAAAAGACCTATGCTGATTTAAGCTGGAACGCAGCTTTTCTACGTTGTTTGACAAGACTGTGTACACATCTGTTTGAATCCCTTAGCTCTGACCCCAGAATACTGGAACAGTGTGGAGCCACGCATATCCCACAAAGCTCTTCATGACACCCACCTGTCTCCAGCTCAGAGGCATCTCCTGGGATGAACCTGGAGTGCAGAGAACCCATCCCGTTCCCTGCCACTGTTCCTAATGTTGCCAAATTTCCATCACAAATACCCTGTCCAGGTGTAAATTCGACCAAAGTATCAGCTGGAAGCCCCTGAACCAGTGGCTTTGTCCTCTACCTTATCACCGGAAGAAGGCCTCTGAGGTGTGGGAGTCAGTCCAGGCCTTCAGCCAGCCTTTGCAAGGGCAGGAATTCTGAACTGTTCCTGATCCTTCTTAGGGAGAAATTCTGGCAACTACAGCATGCAGAGAAAGGAGGGAAGGCAAGGAGGTGAGTCTTTCCGCTGCCAGAGCCGTCACCAGGGAGCTGTGAAGGGCCAGCCAGCGCCTACTGCCTGCTGTGCACGGTGACAAGAGGCAAAGAGACCACAGACAGAAAGCCATGAGCCTTCCTCCCTTTGGTGAGGGCTTCACCTTGGACCTCATCTGAAGGAGAGAAGAGATTGCTTTCCAAGGACCTTGGCGGTCCTGGTGGGTTGCAAGTTCCTTGGGGGGGGGGGGGGGGGGGGGGGGGGGGGCTGGCAGGTGAAGCACCAGGTATAAGATATGAGGTGAGGGAGGTGGTGAAGAAGTGAACTGATGAGCGAATGAATGAACGACTGCAACGCCGGTGTCACCAGAGTCCGTGGGAAGGCACGACACGTCCTTGAAAAGTTCTGATAGGTTGCAAGTTCCTCTTCTGTGGTCACTGAGACCTGGCCTCACACCTGCACTTCCCGTTGGGCTTCCTTCAGAGGTGCACTTGCCCTCTACACGCCCTCCGTGCTCCGCTCACTAGCGGGAGCCCAAGGTCGCTCCACATCTGAGGGAGATGCCTGCTGCTGCTCTGTTGTGGAAGGCCCCTGCTGCTGCTGCTCTGTTGTGGGTAACTGTATGGGATCAAGGAGGGAGGGCGCTGTGGTGAGCCCCTCATGACCCCTCACGGCCGAGGGCTCAGATTCCAGACTTCCAGCTGAAAGTGCCAGAGTGCCTGGTAGTGGAGGAGGGTCTGGGCATCTTTGTGCCCTGCGGTCTCCTACCCCAGCATTGGCTGGAAGGGCACCACCCCAGCTTGTGGCAACTGGTTCCAGGAACAGATGTCTCACCACGATCTTCCAGGGGCCACAAACAACCCACATGGCAGAGTGCAGAAAGAGACCCAAGACCGATTCCATCTCCTTGGAGACCCCCAGACCAAATCCCTGGAGATCAGAGATCCACAGAAAAGAGACGCGGGAACATACTTCTTCTGAGTCGAAAGAGGAGCTCATGTGAAATATGATCATAAGAATTATCAGCTCTCTATGCATGTGATGGGTAAGGAATGAGGTCAAGGCTTGGGGACAGGGTCCTGAGAAACCCAAAGCAGGGAGTGGATAGGATAGGCTTCTCCTCGGGGGGGCGGCTGGGGTGGGGAGGCACATGGGGTGGCTACAGGGAGATGGCTGGCCTGAGGCTGAGGCTGCTCTCAGGACCACATGTGGAAATCTCCAGCACTTGGGTGCCTGTCTCTTTACTCCCCAGATTTGACAGACTCCTGACATCCACATCTTGGGGACCCTGGAGTCTGGTTACCCCGGGAACATAACCTATTCGGTACCATGGGCCTGTGAACGAGGAACCCCCCGCCACACACACACACCTTCTGGATTGGGATGAATCTTACTTCTCTACCGGGACCCAAGACTCCTCACTCCTCCACGCTTACCCTCTTCCCTAGGCTGCAGGACCACGGCACGGCCCTCACCGGCCGCGTGACATTCCCTGGAGCTGGTGTGACAGCAGAGGCAACTGTCCAGCTAAACGTGTTCTGTGAGTGTGGGGGGTCTGGGGGGACAGCCAGGGGGACAAAGCCTGGACTCTGAGGCCTGTTCCTGAAAATGGGGGTGGGATCAGATGAGAGATAAGAGGGCCCATTGTCTCATGACAGCCCACCACGCCACAGGGGCTCAGTAACTGATTTCTGTTCTAGATGCTGTACCGAATCTGTCCATCCGTGTCTTCAGGGGCAGCAGCACAGGTGGGAGAGGCCCTCAGCTCCCAGAGGCGGTGGGGAGGCTGGCTGCCCTCACACTCTGGCAGAACGCTCTCGAGTGCTTCTGTGAATTTCTTTTAACAACACACTGCCTCCTTCCGCAGTTCCCTTGATGCCCAAGGGCTCTACTTTCCCAGTGTCCTATGACTCCCTCCTTCCGGATTCCTGTCCGTCTCTAACTGTGCCCTCTCGGCCTCCCCCAAACACCTGAGTTTCCACAGCTGGGTTCTCCCCCGGACCCTACAAGAAAGGTTGTCCTCTTGATTAGCCCAGTCCTGCCTCTACCTCAAAGGCCCTCACAGGCCTCCGTACGAGACAGTGTGAGCTGAGCACACTCCACCCTATAACTGCATCCACATACAGATGACTCTTTTGACCTCTGTATCTTGCCAAACACCACGAATCAGTGAGTCTGCAAATGTGGCTTCTAAGAAAATCTCTGTACCCACTCCCTCCCTCCGGCTCATAGCTTCACCCCTCCCCCATCCTCAGGCCTCTCCCACCTGACCCTGCTCCTGCCTCCTCGCTGGCCTACCCGGCTGCACTCGTCATGACCCTCCCCAGCCAGCCACAATGTAGGCTGCAAAGAGACCTCGCCATAGCCTAGCTGTGACTATGCGCCTTCCCCCTTCACAGCCCTTCCCCGGCTCCCTCCTAGCCCATTGGCACCACCTGTCTTGGCATGCCCAAGTGGCCAGAACTCATGGATTGGCACAAGTCCATGGCTTTGTACATCGAGTCCCATCACCCGCGATTGCTTTCTTCCCTGTCTTGATGTGGCCACCTCTCTCTCAAATCGCCATTCGTCTGTCTTGGGGTCTTGTGTTGCCTCTGCCCAGCCCCTTCATCCCATGGACCTTCGCCCTTGCCGGGCCCCACTTGCACCGGTTGATCAGACATGTTGATTTCCACCCCTGCATCTGAGGAGCACAGAGAGACGACCTCCTCAGTCGTGCCCCTCTGGCGCCCTTGGTCTCCCAGACCTGCTGGGCAATGCCACCTCACGGCAAGTCCCTGCTCCCGCTTTGTGATACTGACAGCTTGTCCCCTGCCAAGATGAGCTGGGTTGGGGCAGCCTCACCCTGAGCCCCTCCCATCTGTTGGATCCTGGGGTCCCAGAGATGCCCCGAGTAGCTGCAGAGGATGCAGGAGAGTGCACCTGCCGGGCTCAGCACCAGCTGGGCTCCCAACATATCTCCCTGCACCTGTCTGTGCAGGGTGAGCATCCACAGGACACAGCTGCCTTCAGTGGCCGTTTTCAGGGTGAGGAGTGGACTTGACTCCCATCTAATGTCTTCCCCTTCCCTCCCACGGGTCCAGGTCCCTCTTTCTGCTCCCAAATCTGTGGGGAGCAGCAGGGCTCCTGGCTGCTGATCATCACCCTGATCAGGAGGGCCCTCATGGGGGCTGGCTTCCTGTCCACCTATGGGCTCACCTGGATCTACTACACCAGGTGACTGGATGCTTCTCAAGCTGTCCCAGGTGTTTAGTCCCAAATCTCTGGCTGGCTCCACCTGTCGTGTTCCCTCAGAGCAGACCTCCCTCAGCACAGCTATCTCGGCTCACTGCTTCCCTCGTAGGTTTGGAGGCTCCCAAAGGGACAGAACCACACGCCGTACGCGAGACCTTCCTGCACCACAGGGCTGAGTCTGCGGAGCCTTGGCTTCCACCCCATGGACCCACAAGGCTGTGCATCCTGAGAGTCCACCCATCCCGCTCTGTGGAGCAAGGGGCAGCTGCGTAGCTTAACCTCAAGTCCTCTCCAGAAATGGTGGCTTTTCACCCTTCCCCTCTGCCCCCTGAACTCTTTCAAAATGGTTCCGAGGGGGAGGGGTACTAAAATAGATACTTTGTTACTAGTATAAATTATACTCCAGGGCTGGGGGGATGGCACAGGGGTTTAAGTGCTGGCCTACCAAGCACCAGGCGCTGGGTTTGATTTCCCAGCACCACATAAGCCGGGCATGGTAGTGCACGCCTGTAATCCCACCACCTGGGAGGCTGAGGCAGGAGGATGGTCACAAGTCCAAGGCCAGCCTGTGCTACAGAGTGAGACCCTGTCTCAAAAATAAATAAATTATAGTCCACATATTACTTTACTTCTGTGTCCTTGTTTGGATGTGGCTTTGATAAGCCCGTAATTAAACACCACAATACATTTTATTAACCTCATGGTCTATTGTTTTTATATTAGCCCATCAATTTTGAAGAGCTTGTTTAGTAAGCAAAATAAACTCTTCTATTTGTCCCCAGTGTCCAGTTCAACTGTTCTCTCCTTGATGTGACCCCAGCTTCTCCAGAACGTTGTTTTGCTTTGTCTTGGAAGCCTGCCTTATCTCTCACAGCGTATGTTTGTAAACGGGTGACAGGTATTCTCAGCTGCCACACATCAGCAAGCATTATCATTTACTCTTGCCTTGGAATGATGTTTTTATTAGAGTTGAAGTTTAGATGGAGTTCTAAGTTGATGATGTTTTTCCATTCAATGCCTTAAGCTCTTACGGATTGCACACAATTCTGCTGTAACTACGCCTTTTTTTGTAGTTTCTTTCCTCTGGTTTTGAGTTTGTCCCTTTACCAAGAGGGTTCCGTTATTTGAGTATTGTGTGTTTTTGTATAGGGAAAGGTGCGTGAGGGAGAAAAAGAGAGACAGGTAAGGCAGAACGGGAGAAAAAGATAATCTCATTTGGAACTGGTTAAGTAACTTCGATCTGCCAAGTTCGTGAAAAAGTGAAACTAGAGTTTAGATTAATGTTTTCTTTTTTTATTGCCATGTCTTTCTGTTCCTGTTCCTGTTCTCTCTGAGTGGCGCACGCGCACTGCTGGATTTTGTTTTATTCCTTTCAAGAGCTTTGGTCTTCTTTCTTCCAAACAGTTAAGTAACCCACCCATTTGCTGCATCTTCTTAAAGCTTTTTAAATGGTAGCCACTGCTGTAACGCGTCCAATGTGAAAAGTATTCTGGGGCTAATTTAGTCTCATTTGAATGCTTTGGTACTTTTCAGTGAATCTATATTATAAAATGTCTATTTTTATTCTGAGAGTCCAGAAATAAGCCCAAACATTCATGGTCCACTGGTTTTCAGTATGGTACAAGGTCTTAGTGGGATACCATAATCTCTTTAACATGTGGTGAAAGTACAACTGTGTAGCCACATGAATAGAAACACTGCTCGGTTCCTTCTGCACAATGTGCAAACTTCAGTTCACAGTGGTTAAGTGCCCTAAATAGAAGAGTCATAATTTTGAAAAGTCTTAGACGAAAACATAGTAGTCCATTTTTGTGTAGTATGATCATTTGGACATCAGATTTAGGAGTCTTAGATATGTCAAAAATAATCAAACAGAGAAATAACAGTTGAATTATACTTCAGGGAGATCCTTCCTGGTGAATTGACCCAGCACCAGCCAATGGCTGTCCAGCCAGCCGGAGGACGCACGCCATGTCCCACAGTCCCTGGGGGTGAACAGGGTGAGTGAGAAACGAACTTGGAGGAAGAGCCACCAGATGATACCCCGTGTCAGGAGTATTTGGCAAAATGGCAGGCACGTTTCTCTAGCTGGGCACTGATCACAGCTCAGCTCTGGAGGACACCGGCTTGCCCAGTTCCATTCTGCCATCCCTCCTCCTCAAGCCAGTTGAGGGCGTCGGACTACAGGATAGAGAGAAAACATCCAGCTAGTCACACCCACAGGGACTCGGCTGAAATCTAACAGAGCTCTCTGCCTCCAGGGGGACCAGAAGCACCTCTCTCTCTCTCTCTCTCTCTCTCTCTCTCTCTCTCTCTGGCACTTAGGATCAAGCCTACAGTCTTCACACTGAGCTACATTTCCAACCCATTTTTATTTTTGGTTTTGAGTTAGCTCTTGCTAAGCAACTAAGTCACCCAGGCTGAACTCAAATTTGTGGTACTCCCGCCTGAGCCTCCCAGAGTGTTGGGATTGCAGGCCTGCACTACTAGGTACAGCTTCATTTTCTTTTATTAATTTTATTCTCATTTTCCCTTTCTAAACAAAACGTGTCACACACATACATTCACATATATGATATGTATATGAGATATTTGGTACGTAAAAAGAGGAATAAGAATTCATTAGTCCTTAAGTTTAAAAAGAACCTTTCATAATCATAGTACAGTAGTCTGCTCTAAAAAGAGCTCATGGAGTATTCAAATGCAAGCTTTTTATCAGTTCATTGCTGTGTTCTGACCCTCTTGCCTCTTTCCTTACTCTCTGATTAGGCTTTCCTCCCTCTGCTGTTTTCCCTTGCCTCCGTAGGTAACTCTCAAACTTCCTCTCTCCTCATTTCACATTTAAGATAACATCGCCCAGGGCCTGTTTCTTTCTTACTTCCACCTGCTGTCATCTGTTTGGACCTTTATGAACAATTTTCTTCTGTTCTTCTTGCTCACTGCTTTCCTCGTCCTCTCCAGCCCGACTCACTTGTCATTACTACCAATAGTCTTCCTCAGTTACTGGAAAGAAAAAAGGTGGGAAATTGTCGAAACAAATTTGGAAATATATGAAAGATGATTATGAGTCGTTATTGTTTTAGTTTCTTATTGTTGGTACAAAATACCCAAGGCCCACAGCTTAAGGGAAGAAAGGTTTATGTTAGCTCACAGTTTCAGAATGTCTTAGTGCATTCTTGGGCGGCCGACAACAGTGGGAGCACATGATGGGGGTCTAGCTGTTCCCCGCATGGCGGCCAGGAAGCAGAGTAAGCAAGGAAGGGTGGAGCTAGCACATTTCCTTCCAGGTCATGTCCCAGTGACCCACTCGGGGTCAAGCCTCAGTGTTCTGCCCCTACTGACCGACCAGGCCCTACCTCTTAACAGCACATGGTTCCATGGGTATTCCATAACACCCAAATGCATGAGGCTTTCGGGGACACTCCAGATCCAAGCCAGGACAGTTACGTAGCTGCTGATATAACCATTCACTGTTTTCTCCTTGCAATGCCATAACTGAGACAGGCTCTCCTTCCCTGAGCAGGTTGAAATGGGGTAACCATTAGGACTTTAGCACCTCTTGGAAAAGGACTAAATGCTTTTTTGCTTAGGGGAGTAGACAGGAGTCTTTTAGGGGCCAGGGCGGAATGGTTTGGGTCTGGAATGTCCCCCAAGAGCCTCATGTTACTATGGGTACTGTGCAGGGTTGGGAGGGGGGGCCTGACTGAAAGGGGAGAGGACTTGACCTGGAGGGGCGCGTGCTGGTTCCGCCCTTCCTCGCAGTCTCTCTCTCTCTCTCTCTCTGCTCCACTAGGCTGTGAAGATCTCCACCCCCAGAGCTCTGGCTCTGGCTCAGCTCCCACCCTGCCATGGGCTTCCACCATTTTCCAGCCGCCCACCGGGGATGGACTGTGACCTTCTGAAACTGTAAGCTACAATACATCTTTCCTCCCTAAGTTGTGGATGTCAGATATAGAGTCACAGCAACAAGAAAGTAACTAAGACAAGGTATAAACACCTAAACATAAATTTATTTGATGGGCTTACAAGTCTAAGGAGAGAAAAGTCCACATTGGCTGTGCTCACACGTGCAGGAGCTGGAGGGTCCGGTAGCTGCTCAGAGACACTCCAGAAGGACACCAGCCCAAGACTGCAGGACAGCAGGTGCAAGCCTGCAGCAGATTATTAACCAAAAAACAAGGTGAGGACTGGAGCTGTGATAGGGATCCGTGACGTGAAGACCCGAGCAGGCCAGGAGCAAGCCAAAGTCTGAGACTCGCGGCAAGACCAGAGCTTTTTCAGGAAGAGGCTGCAGCAAGGTTTCTTGTTCCTTGCTTTACTCAGTTCAAGCCGCCAGTGGAGCTGCCCCCACCCTGGGTGGACTCCACACCCCACCCCCCACCCCTACACACACACACACACACACACGTTTTCTGGCCCTGTAGTCTACAACACACACTTGAAAGCTATTCTCCGGACTTTTCCAAGTTGCAATAACTTGACACAACCCCCCAATGGTCACAGTATAGAAATGCTCACAGCAGAGATAGGGCAGGTCCAGGCTTCAAGGGACCTCAGGACAAGACCCGCTCCCCAGGACCCAGGAATCTCTACCTCACTTACCCCATGAGTGGTAACTCCTCCCAAGCAGTATGAAGAGTGAAACAGTGATGTCCTTTGACACAAGGGCATTCCCAAGAGGAAAAATATATATATTGTCCCCAAGGAAGTTTGAAATTGTAATATGGAAACCCAGGAATCAGAATGAAGGGAAAGGTGGATAAATGTGGCTGAATTGTGATTCCCCCAACCCACCTGTTGAGACTCTAACTGCCCAAAATATGACTCATTGTATTTTAAGGTAGGATCTGTAATAAGCTAGTTC
>PVKB01006681.1:0-54624 GCA_004027205.1 Ctenodactylus gundi
CACAGCGCGGTCATCTGTGGATGCCTGTGTGGCTTTTGAGGTTAGACGTGTACATCTTAACTTATTCTGAATCCAGAGAATCTCTTTAAAGGACTGGCAGTATATAGAAAAACATCCTCTTTGTTTTTCAGGCCCATTTTAATTTGAGTTTATGGTAGAACAAAGGGGAGGCAATGTAAGTGCATTGCTATAGCCAGAGCATGAGATAATGAAGTAAACTGGGCTTTGGTAGCATTACCTCTGCATTTCTTCCTGTCTCCTGCCAGCTTCATCTGCTCTTTTCTCCAGCAAGCTTGAACTGAAGTCCTGCCTTTGCCACTTGACAGTTGATATGATAGTAAGTTGTCTGAGCCAGTTTCCTAATATTTAAGTGGAGATATTATCCGCCTCAATGACTTTATTGTGAGAATTGATGCAACATTTAAAATAGCCAGCGCTAGTCAGGGTAGACATGTAGTATATGCAATTTGACTTTCAGTTTGAATGATGGAAAAATTGTTTTCAGTCTCTGGACTTTGGAAGTACATTTTCCATTCTTTTGCAGTGTATTATTTCATTCTTGACTGCTTTTTGAAATGCTGACTAGCCCATTACTGAAAATACTGTGAGAGATAGGTAGTTTGTAACAGGTATTATAGCTGGGAATTCTGTCTTGGAGGATCAGTTGATGAGATGTCTGTTTAGACACCTGTATTACATAAAATTAATTTGAACAATGACTTATTTTAGGTGTTGTGTTACTAGGTTGTTGTCCTCCCATGTATATAACTTCCATTCTTAGCTATGTATCTGAAGCATATACATTCTCAGAGAACGCTAGATCCTAACAATTATTACATTTATGTTCCTTTGCATATTTCAGAGATTTTATATGCCCTATAAATAGACTCAACATTTTACTCGTTATAGTTTTTAATGTTTATATTTTGTTTTGCAGTGTTGAAACTTGAGAATCTGTTTGTAGGTGATTCAGGTCGATATTTGGCTATTCAATTCCATCTGGAATGTGCATATACATTCTTACATTATTATGAATATAAAAAAGCAAAAGATCAGTTTGATATTGCTAAAGACATTGGCAAACTGCGAATTGATATGACAGGTAAGATTTTACCTTTTGTGATTTTTTTTATAATAAAACTAATGTGGACATTTGCAGCTAGTACTGTATACTATTACTTGCTTTTCTATAGCCCATTTTTTGCTTTATAAAACTAGATTTTAAATATTTTAGTAAAGTATTCATCTATTTAGGCCCTACCTGGTGGCATCACTAATTTCAGCGCTCTTGAAGAATGAGACAGGAGGCTGTCAAGTTCAAACTCAGCCTGGTAAATATTGAGACCCTGTCGCAAAATAAAAAATAAAAAAAGGGGGTGGAAATACAGTGCCATGACAAGGTTCTGCACCAGACAAAAAAAAGCATATTTTTAGGGTAAATGTGAAATTATGTGTGTGCTTCTCCCTGCCTGCTCTCCCCCCCACTTTCAGAGTCTTTTTGTTGCTTTGTGTACTACCTAGATTCCTGTTAGCAATAGATATCAGTCAGGCAGTATACAAATGAACTCTTGACCAGTTGGTTCTGGCCTTTCTTGACTACGTTTTTAGTTTGCCTGTCTGCATTGCCCTTCTAAATGCCCACCTATTGCTCTGTGCTACTTGTTTTGTAGTCTTTATGAGCATACGTGCCTGTAGTGCCTTAGAATGCTGGCATCTAGTAGGAACTCAGTATGTGTTGAATGAATTAGTGAATTATATAATTTCTTCCAAAAGTCTTATGCTTCTTTTGAATACCAAATAAACATTTTTTCTTTGTATGTATGGCCTTGTATTTTATCCATTACTATATAGCTGGTGTTAATGAAAGCCACACATCATCAGTTGATCAGACATTTATACCTTTTGAACCTGAGCTGAACATCCCAGGATGTGGTTACCTGTCTGTGAATGTTTAATATTGAACCTATTTGTTCTTCCTAAGCTAGGTTTAGGTTCTGTATAAGACACATTCTTAGCAAATTCTGTTATGTTTATTTAACTAATGCTAATCAATAAAATACTTCGAGTATGTTTAGACAGTGTGGAACTAGGCATAGTGGAACATACTTGTAACCTAGCAACTTCTTAAGAATCTGTCTCAAAAAATTACTAAGTAAATTTTGTTTCATTTATTTATATTGAGACAGGATCTTGGTTTGTAGTTCAGGCAGTTCCTGAACTCGCTCTGTTGTCCTGGCCGGACTTGAAGTCACAGCAATCCTGCTTCAGCCTCCCAAGGACTCGGGTTACAGGTGTGCACCACCATGCCTAGTTTATATGGTGCTGGGGAATTAAACTCAGGATCTTGGGCTTGCTATGCAAACGCTGTAGCTGGTGTGCTATTTTTCCAGGCCCCTAAATTATTTTAAAAAGGGCTGAGAATGTAGCTCAATGTGAAGGCCCTGCGTTCAATCTCTAGTAACTAGGGGGAAAAGACTTTATGGGCTTGTCTGGGATCCTAGATACATTTTACAAGTAGATTTTTTTTTTTTTTTTGAGACAGGGTCTCACTCTGTAGCCCAGGCTGGTCCTGCACTCACTATGGAGCCCAGGCTGGCCTTGGACTCCTGACAATCCTCCTGTCTCAGCCTTCCGAGTGCTGGGATTACAGGCGTGCGCCACCACGCCCAGCTTATGTGGTGCTGGGGAATCGAACTCGGGTACTTAACACTTGACGTAGCACTTGCTAGCCAAGTGCTTTAACCGTTGAGCCCTTCCTCCAGCCCCCCTAGATACATTTTATTACATTGTTTGTGTAGAGAAAAGTTATTTAATGTAACTTTTGGAACAATGGTATATGTAAGTCGAAGTCTTGTCTGAATTTGAAAATACAGTTATATATAATATAATTTGTGAGGTTACTTTCAGAGATTTAACAAGAAATAATTTGGTCCTAGGAGACTCCTCAGATTTTTAAAAAAGTCAATATTAATGTCCAATATATATTCAGCTTTAACTGTTGATATATGTGCTGTTTTTTTTATTATTTTTTTTCAAGTTAGAGGTTAAGAACTTAAAAATACAAATGCAGCACTCACAAATATGAGAATGAGGTCATTTTTTCCACTCAGTTATAGCTTACTATAAAGAAGTGAGTAGGCTGTGTTAACCATCTCGGCAGTTATCTTTGGCATGACATGTTTAAAAGATTGATGCATAACTGTGTACCAGATTCATCATAGAACAAAATCCAGACCTTTCAAACTTGTCAATGTAATCAAAGGTCTTTGTGATCTGAGATTTTTCAGAAAATGGATGTTGAAACTTTGGTCTGAAAATAGCTACTTGGTAATGTATTATTTTAGAGACATAGAGAAAGTTTTAGGTGTTATATGAAGCCAGATAGTGTACTAGACCAGGATTTAGAACCTCACAACCTCCATCTTTTCACCTGGTACATAGAAGTAAGAATAGTTCTACTTACAACTTATCTCCCCTTGATTGAGGTTTGGTGCAAAAGTGAGTGGGGGGAATTTAATGGCAGAAGTCCTCTGTTTGAGTTCTGCATCATAACTTGTAGGCCTTACAGTCTTTTATGTTATCTTCATATCACTGGCCCTCAGATTTCTCTTATGTGAAACTAAGAAACCACCTTATAAATGCCAAAACACTGTAAAAACACTATTTTTCATGATTTACTGTAGATTTGATTGGCAAGTTTATAGATACAGGTTCATTTTGTTATTTTTAGGTGCTTTAGGAAAAAGGACACGATTCCAGGAAAATTATGTCGCACAGTTGATTCTAGATGTCAGAAGGGAAGAGGATGTCCCTTCAGATTGTGAGTTCAGCCCAGCACCCACTCCTCAGGAACATTTGATCCAGGTAAGTCAGATTGTACGTTACTGGGTTCAGTTACCACCCAAATCTAACTGTTTAAATAGGTAAGTAGTGTAGAAACACTGAGTGGCGTGGGGAGAGATTTCATTTTGTCTCTTTCACGAGCCTTTTCACGGTAGCTGGAAGAACACAGTATTAAAGATATTGTTTTTTTTTTTTTACCTTTAAGTGGGAATAAATGTTCATTTTCTCCTAGAATTTAATAAATATGAGTTAATTCATGATACAGTTTGTTCCATGTTATCTCCTTGAAGAGATTCAAAAGGCAGACAGAGGAAAGACCAATTTCTCTAGCTCCTACCATATTTGTTCCTATACTCTTGCCTTCTATGGAGTTGGATGTTTAAAGACTTGAAATTTCTTTAGCTTATAAATAAATAAACCAGCTACTGGGATTCTTTATGTTCTGCCTTTTGTTACTTAATCATTATTGGGTTGGTTGCTGTCTTAGTCTGCTTTTTCTTGACGTGTCCAATGAATGTTTTTTTGTAGCATGACTATGATCTTGGTTAGTTGACCTACTTGCATGACCCTAGCTGCTTCTATGGAGGCTACTGGCATTTATGTCTTCTTATTCCAGAGACCTCATACCTAGATTTTTGGTTGTCTTTTGATTAATTTTATTATCTTGAAGCCCATTGTTGTTGCTTGGATCTGGAATGTCCTTCAGAAGCCTCATGATTTGATATTGTGGAATACCTATGGATTCCATGTGCTGTAGAACCTGGTTAGCGGAGTGGATTGCAGGTGTGTGCTGTAGTAGATTAGATTACAGGTGTGAATCCTGGGAGGATATTAACTCCTACCCCATTTTTTTTCTAGAGACACCTGTCTCTTCCTCTTGCAATGAGATAAGCAGCTTTCCTCATCCAAACCCTTCCCACTATTGCCAGCTGCCCATGAGTGGAATGATTGAGACATTCTGAAACTTATGCTTTATTAATGAATTAAATCAGGTGTGTTAAGACAGTCTACAAATGTGTTATTAAGTACTAGGTGTAGGTAAGCAGGTTGATTCACCCCTGGAGAGTGCAAGGTTAGAATTGGTAAATATTTTTTAGCTACTCTGCCTCGTATAGGTGCGATCAGCTGCATGTAACAGTTGAACACTTAAAGGTTGGCTGTGCCAAACTGAAATGTGTATTAAGTGTAAAATATATACCAGGATAATGACTATGAAAAAAGAATATATCTAATAATTTTCTCTTGATATATCTTGTAGGGATAATTTTTAAAATATTAACTCCTGTCATATTTAAATGTTATTTGCAACTATCAGAACATTTAGTAGTAATGCTATTTTAAAAATTATGAAAGGCCTGTGGTGAAAGTGGGTGGCCAGCAGGGTGTGCCATGTGCCTGTCAGACCTGCCTTTTAAGGCTGCTAGCTGAGAGAGGAACTTAGACCTTGAGGACTAGCCTCAAGTTTTGTGTTCCTCCGCATCCACAGCTTTTGGGGATTGCAGTTACGTTTTCTTGAAGCCCTATAGATGAGAGATAGCCCAAGTTAGGGTGAATATGAGGGTGGACAAGGAAAGCTGTCCCTTTGGCCGATGATGTGGGCAGGTGAGCTGGTTCCCCTTTTGCCTGTTTATCACAGATTAGATTTGCATCTGTTTAGAACCTACCCTGAATGAAATCATACATCATGAACTATTTTGTGACTTCTTCCGTTTAGCATGAAGTGTTTGAGACTGACCTGTTGTAATACCAGTACCGACACTTAGCTACTTTTATTATTGCTGGATAAGCCTCAGTGCATTTATTTATTTAGCTATTGGACATAAGAGTTATTTGTAGTTAACTATTATGAATAAAGCATCCTGGAAAGATGGTACATGGTTCTTGATGTGAGCATGTTTTTCCCCCCACTATTTTTATTAATGTACAGGTGTAATACATAGTATTTACAATGAATTTGGGTGTTTTGTACATCTATGTGTCACATCGACTTCACAATCCCTTCCCATCTTCTACCCTCCCACCCCCTCCCTGTCCCTTCCCCCTGCTGCGGCTTCCTGAGTCATGGGGATTTTCTTTTTTCTCTGCTTTCGATGATCCTTCAGAATTTCTGGCCTCACCTAGCTTTCTTTCAGTTGTTGGGGATGCTCCTCTCTTTCCTGGCTACACCAAACATACTTTTTCTAATTAAATTCTTGACTTTTTAAGTGGGTCGATGAGGAGACATTGTCCAACGCTGTTACTCAGTCGCCATCTTCTTTTTTTCTCTTTTTGAGACAGGGTTTTGCTTTGTAGCCCTGGCTGGTCCTGAACTCACTGGTGTAGCCCAGGCTGGCCTTACACTCAGGACAATCAGCCTGCCTCAGCCTCCCCAGTGCTAGGATTATAGGCATGCACCACCACACCCAGCTTTATGTGGTGATGGGAAATGGAACTCAAGGTCTTGCACTTGGCAAGGCAAGCGCTTTAACTGCTGTGCCATTTCTCCAGCCCTCTCACTGAATTTTAAGAGTTCTCCATGTTCTGGATACAAGTCTCTTTAAATATGTTTATTTTATGAATATATTCTTTGGGTCTCTAGCTTAGTTTTTCACTTTCTGTTTTGTTTTGCTTTTGTTTTTGTATTTGTTTTGGCACTGGGGATTAAACACAGGTACTTCTTTCTAAGCTACATTCTCAGCCCCATCTTTTATTTGAGACAAAGTCTTGCTGAACTGCCCAAACTGGGCTCAGACTTGTAATTCTGTCTCAACTTCTCAAGGTGTGTGTGTGTGTGTGTGTGTGTGTGTGTGTGTGTGTGTGTGCGTGTGTGTTTTAAGACAGGGTATTGCTCTGTAGCCTAAGCTAGTTCTGAACTCACTATGGAGCCCAGGCTGGCCTTGGACTCACCATCATCTATCTGCCTGTCTCAGCCTCCTGAGTGCTGAAATTACAACCACACGCCACCATGCCCAGTTTATGTGGTGCTAGGGAATTCAACTCAGTGCTTAACGTAGCACTTGCTGGGCAAGCGCTGTAACTGCTGAATCATTCCTTTAGGCCCTTAACAGTGTTTTAAAAGAGCAATTTTTGAGTCAGAGCCAAGCAGCTCTGGCAGAACTGGGGGCTCCCAGCTACTGTAGGAGCACAGTAGGACTGCGCCTTTGCATGTTCAGTACTTTCTGTGGTCAGAGACAGCCAAGTATCCCCTGCCGTAGCCTCGCCTGCACCTGGGAGCTCACGGGACTGGGCCTTCACATGCCTCATCCTTACTGTGTGCCCGAGACAGCCAGGTAGCACTTAAAACAGAAAGAGTCTAATTTAAGAATCTCAGGAAAAGAAACAGAGCCCATCAACAATACTGGAGCCTCAACTCACTGTAACAGAACCATGAGGAAACGTTGTAATAAATCTCCTACAGAGAGACTTGACACCCTAGAAAACGATGCTAGGGATCTTGAAATAGCAGAACCCACAGATGAAAAAGGCAAAAAAGATGATAATTTCTGTGCCCAGAAATGCTGAGAATTGAAACAGGAAATGCAAGGGCTAAGTCAGGACTATTAGCTATGCTATCAGCAAACATTGAGAAGAAATTAGAGGAAAACAAAGAAGATATAAACCAGAAGGTAATGAAGGCAATGCAAGAAATTAGAGAAGAATACACAGAGATATAAAAATATTGAAAGCAGACCTTTAGGATGTAAAAAACAGGAAAAAATGAGTAACAGGTTTGAATATTTTGAGGATAGAATATCAGACCTAGAAGATAAAATGGTTGAGCTGGAACATACAGGTTGTAAAAAACACAAAATAAAAAAGGAAGAAAAACAATGGTTACAACATGACTCAAAGAGTAGAAACAACTTCAGAATTATGGGAGTGCAGGAAGAAAACCAAAGACAGAACAAAAGGCTTAAAGGCCATGTTCAATGTAAATATGGAAGAAAGCTTCCCAGATCTGCGGAAAGAAATGAACCATTGAACTTCTGCAGGCATACAGAACAACTCTGGTCAGAAGAGAACCAAACAACCAGAAAACTTTGATCAGAAGAGAACCTCATCATGATCCATCATAATTAAAATACTGGAGACCCAACACAAAGAATATTAAAAGCTGTAAGAGAAAAACACAGAGGGTGACTTTCAAAGATAAGGCCATCAAGATAACTGCAGATTTCTCAGCCCAGACCCTAAATGCCAGGAGAACATGGAACAATATCATTCAAGCACTAAGAGAACAAAAATACCTACCCAGACTACTATATTGAGCAAAATTATCTTTTAAATTAGAGGGAGAAATTAAAACTTTCCATTATATAGAAAGCTTAAAGAAATTTGCAGCTAGTATTGCAGAGAATACTTAAAGGAAACTTAGAAAGTGAAAGGGAGGCTAATGACACCAAAGACCCCAGAGAAAAAGAGACAACAGCTAGAGGAGAATGAGCTGAGTGATAAATAAGTCTAGTAAATAATGCTGAGAAACTGTAAGGATGGCAGGAAATACCAAATTTACCTTGACAATTACTCTGGACCTGAATGGCCTCAACTCATTTACTAAAAGACATAGACTGGTTGACTGGATCAAAAAATAGAAACCCACAGTTTGCCATTTACAAAAGACACACTTCACCAATAAGAAAACTTATAGACTGAAAATAGAAGGATGGATTTCAATATTTCATGCAACACGACCCAGGAAACAAGCAGGGGTAAGTATATTAGTCTCAGACTCATCAGATTTCAAAACACAACAAATTAGGAGAGACAAAGATGGTCACTATATACTGGTTAAGGGAACAATAGAAGAGGAAGAATTCACAATCACCAATATATATGTTCCCAACACTGGAGCACCCAATTATGTAAACCAAAAACTATTAGATCTGAAATGACATGTAGGTCCCAATACAGTTATAGCAGGGGGCTTTAATATTCCTTTATCATAGATAGGCACATCAACTGGACAGAAAATCCACATAGATATAGAACAGTTAAATGACACTATGGGAAACTTGGACCTAACAGATGTTTACAGAGTTTTCCATGCAACAGCAACAGAATGCATGTTCTTCTCAGCAGCACGTGGAACATTTTCTAAAAAAGACCATATTCTAGGTCATGAGTCATGCTTAAATAAATACAAAGGAATAGAAATAATCCCTTGTAAACTTTCAGATCATAGTGAAGTAAAACTGGAACTTAGTAGCAAAAGAAACAGAATACACAAATACATGGAAACTGAACAACTTACTACTGACCATACAGTTGATCACAGAAGAAATCAAAAACTTCATAGAGTTAAATGATGAAGGAAATACATCATATCGGAATATATGGACACAATGAAAGCAGTACTTAAAGCAAAATTCATAGTCATAATTGCACACATCAAAAGAACAGAACAGTCACAAATAAACATATTAATGATGCACCTTAAGGCCCTAGAGAAACAAGAACCATCTAAGCCAAAAAGCAGTAGAAGAAAATAAATTATAAAGATCTGCTCTGAAATTAAAAAGACAATAAAAAAGATTAATGAATTAAAGTGCTGGTTCTTTGAAAGAATAAACAAGATTGACAAACCTCTACCCAAACTCACCAAAAGAAGGAAGGATAAAGCACAAATTAATGCACTTAGAAATGAAAAAGGTGAAATTATAACAGACTTTGTATAAATTCAGAATATTAGGAGAAATTATTTTGAATACCTATATTCTAACAAGTTAGAGAATGGGGAAAGAAATGGATGACTTCCTACACACATACAAAATACCAAAATGGAATGAAGAAGACATAAAAAATCTTGAATAGCCCCATTACCTGCACTAATTTGAAGCAGTAATAAAAACTCTGCCTACAAATAAAAGCCCAGGACCAGATGGATTCACAGTAGAATTTTTTTAGTATTTCAGGGAAGAACTAACTCTGATTCTTCGCAAACTATTCGATGAAGTTGAAAGAGAGGAATACTGTCAAACTCATTTCTGGAGGCTAGCATCACCGTAGTCCCAAAACCACACAAAGATTTAACAGGAAAGGAAAATCGTAGACCAATACCCTTAATGCAAATAAGTGCAAAAAATATTAATAAGATTCTGGCAAATAGAATCCAACAAGTAATCAAAGGGATCATATACTATGATCAAGTGGGCTTCATTCCTGTGGTGCAAGCCTGGTTCAACATATGTAAATCTGACAATGTAATACACCACATCAACAAAATAAAAAACCATATGATCGCCTCAGTTGATGCAGAAAAAGCCTTTGATAAAATTCAGTACTCTTTCATGATGAAAACTGAGAAAAATGGCTATAAAAGGACCTGATCTCTAACTCATAGAAGCCTTCTATGCCAAACCTACTGCAAATGTCATAGTAAATGAAAAATTCAAAGCATTTCCTCAAATCAGGAACATGACAAGGCTGTCCACTCTCCCCACTAATATTTAACATAGTACTTGAAACACTTGCCATAGCAATCAGAAAAGAAAGTGAAATAAAGGGAATTTGCATCGGAAAGGAAGTCAAACTATCCTTATTTGCAGATGATTTGATTATCTACATAAACTCCCCAAAAACTCCACTATGAAATTCTGGGAAATAGTAAATGCAGCCAAATTGCAGGCTTCAAAATCACTACTAAAAAGTTTTTAGCTTTTCTCTACACCAACAATGAACTCATTGAGAAAGAGCTCAGAATAATAATAATACCATTTGCAATATCCCAGAAAAAAATTAAATACCTAGGAGTACACCTAACCAAGGAAGTGAAGGACCTATATAAAGAAAATTACGTTACACTGAAGAGAGAAGTTGTAGACAACATTAAAAAATGGAAAGACATCCCCTGTTCTTGGATAGGCAGAATTGATATGGTCAACATGACTATACTCCCAAATCTGATATACAGATTTAATACAATTCCTATCAAAATACCAACAGTTTTTTTCACTTAACTTGATAAAATAATTCTTAAATTCAATTGGAACCAAAGGAGACCTAGAATAGTAAAAGCTATCTTAAGTGATGAGACTAAGGCAGAATGCATTCCAGACATCAAGTTACACTATAAACTAGTAGTTTTAAAAACTATATGGGACTGGCACAAAAACAAACAGGTAGACCAATGGAACAGAATTGAGGATGTAAAGAGAAACTCAAATACCCTCAGCTATCTAATCTTCGATAAAGGAGTCAAAAACATACACTGGAAAAGAATTGTCTCTTCAACAAATAGTGTTGGGAAAATTGGATATCCACATGCGGAAGAATGAATCTAGACACACACCTCTCACCGTGCACCAAAACCAAATCAAAGTGGATCAAAGACCTTGGTATTAAAACTGAAACATTGAGCCTTCTGGAAGACAAATTAGCAAATACCTAAAAGATACAGATGTAGGCAAAGACTTTCTTAATAAGACATCAAGAGCAAATGAAATAGCCTCCAGCATTGAAAAATGGGATTATGTCAAATTACAAAGTTTCTACATGGCAAAGGAAATTATCCACAAGGTAAAAAGAGAACAGACAAACTGGGAAACTGTTCACCACAAATAACTCAGAAATGAGGCCCATACAGGGAACTGAAGAAAAGGAAGCCCCTCAAAATCAAAGACTCTACTGAAAAATGGGCAAAAGAAATGAATAGGCAGTTCTCAGATGAAGAAGTTCTAATGGCCAATAAATACTTGAAAAGATGTTCAACATCCTTAGCCATAACAGAAATGCAAATCAAAACATCACTTAGATACCATCTAACTCCAGAGATACTGGCGTATATCAAGAACCGTAACAGTAATCAGTGCTGGTGAGGCTGTGGGGATAAAGGAACCCTCTTGCACTGCTGGTGGGAATGTAAACTGGTACAACCACTGTGGAAAGCAGTATGGAAGTCTCTCAAAAGACTGGAAATAAATATCCTCTTTGATCCAGCAGTACCTCTTCTGGGAATTTTCCCAAAAGAGTTCAAAAGCATACCAGTGTTCATAATAGTGCAACTAACAATAGCTGAAGTGTGGAAGAAACGAAAATACCTGTCAACAGACTAGTGGATGCATAAATTGTGATATTTATACACAATGGAATACGACTCATCTATAAAGACAGATAGGTTGGAATTTTTTGTAGGTAAATGGAGGCAACTTGAGACCATCATGCTTAGTAAAATAAGTCAGAAGCAGAAGTGAAATATCAAATGGTTTCTCTGATATGTGAAACCCAGACCATAATTATTTCATAGAACTTATTGTGGGGAATAATGGGAACTGGATGAGAGGGGGAGAGTAGGAGGCTCGAAAAGAAAGAAGGAAAGGATTTGTAACTATGCCATGTTATGTATATGCACAATATACTCAAGATCAATGTAAATTTATATTTTGCACTTATACATATTAATAAAATGGGGCAAAGCTTTTAATTTGATGAAATCATTTTATTAAATTTTCTCTAATTTTATGTATATGTCTTATTTAAGGACTGTCTGCCTAACCCCAAGGCTGCAAATTTTCTCTGTAGGGTTTTTTTAGTTTTAGGTTCTATGTTAAGGTCTTGGCTCAATTTGATTTATTTTCTGGGTTTGGTGTGAGATAAGGATGGAGAGTTGTTTTTTCTTAAAGGATATTCAATTATTTTTATGTTTTTGAAAATATTTTATCCATTAAATTACCTAGTACTTTTTGTTTAGTGGTGCTGGGAATTGAGCCCATGGCCTTAGTCCTCAGTTGCATCCCCAGAGCTTTTTTAGATTTTAAATTTTGAAACAGGAGTCTCACTATCCTGCCCAGGCTGAGCTGAATGTTATTGTCCTCCTGCCTCTGCCTCCCAGAGTGCTGGGTTTACAGGCCTATATCACCAGGCTTCCACACAGATTTTAAAATCAGTTTTTTAATTTTGTATTTCTATCATTAATAACCAGTTATTTATAACCCATGTCAACAGATCCCATTACACTGTTGCGACACAGAGCTAGGGAATGATGCTTTAGGTTAGAATAAGCACCAGGCCTTGAAGGCTGCTGCTGCTGCTGCATACTTTGAATGTGAACTTGTGTTAAGTTCTTTAATTCTATGATTCTTTATTCCTTCATCTATAAATTGGAATAGAAATCGTATGGTTACTGTGAGGACGAAAAGGAAAAGTGTGTAAGTCGATAACTGAGGGAGCTTTGCTTGCTGCCTGAGTAGTGATGGTTGTCACTCCCTTTTACTCTGATTATCAGTGCATGCGTCAGGTCTGGGTAGTGTGTCTTCCATTTTCACAAGGTAAATTATCCTCAAATAAATGTTTCACAAGAATGAGTTTATAGGCCATGTGCAGACATTATGTAATCTTAATTTTATCTCTTCTAGCCATTGTATGAACATACCATTCTGTTGAGTGAATCAAATTTAATTTCTGGTTACATTTTTTTAAAAAATTTCACCAGAATCTTGAGCTCAATGATGATACTGTACTGAATGAGATCAAGTTAGCTGACTGTGAGCAGTTTCAGATGCCTGACCTGTGTGCTGAAGAGCTTGCTGTTATCCTTGGAGTCTGGTAAGTTCCTGCCTTGGCTGCCTTGTATGTTGGCTCCTGGTTTGGAAATCTTTGTTCAGGAAGGTCGCAGGAATTTGGTGGTGCGGCGCAGGCCTTAATCTCAGTATCCCGGGAAGCTGAGACAGGAGACAAATTAAAGCCTAGGCTGGGTGACTTAGCAAGAATGAGTTGCAAATCAAAAATTAAAAAAAAAGACAAAATAAAACCGAGATGTAACTGAGTGTGAAGACTGTTGGTTCAGTTTCCAGAATTGGGTGGATGGGCAGGGCAGGTCCCGGGAGTTCTACATAATAAAGAGTTTTGAGTGTTTTTGAAGACAGAGTTGAAATTCTTGGGCAGCCAGTTAATGGCCTAGAGATTAAGCATCTCTTGTAAGTTTGCATGCTTACTCTTCTCTCCTTTATAAGCAGAATTTCTTCAGTTAACCTTAACTCAGAATAGATTCTCAATAAAGTATAAAGATAGGTGAATGCCTGCAGCCTCACTCCTCAAAAGGCGGAGGCAGGAAGGTTATGAATTGAAGTGTAGCATGGATACCATAGCAAGTTGGATGCCAGCATGAGCTGCACAATAATGAGACCTTCTTTGTCACAGAAAGACATAGTGTCTTTTTTGACCTCTGAGGATATTTGCATTTCAAGGATTAGACTGCCGTTATAATACTGTCGGGTCATGTGCAATGAAATAACTTTTCTTTTTTTTTTTCTGTTTTGAAATAATTTCAAACTTGAGAAAAAGTTGTAAGGGGAGGGTAGTGCAAACAACTTTTGAGTATAAACTATGGAGTTGAGGATTTCTGTGTTCACGTTACAAGATAACACCAGATTGTTTGCCAAAATCATACTGTTATGTTTCCTTGTATGTGCGGTTGGAGGACACAGTGGTTAAAGTGCCTGGCTAGGATGCACAAGACCCTGGGTTCAGTTCCCCAGCACCACATGAGCTGAGCATGGTGGCGCTTGCTTACAATCCCAGCACTCGGGAGGCTGAGGCAGGAGGATTGCCATGAGACCTCAAGTTTATCCTGAGCCTCTTAGTGAGCTCAGGACCAGCCTGGGGTAGAGAATAAGATCCTGTCTCAAAAAAAAAAAAAAAAAAAAAAAAGTTTACTTGTATCAACAGGTTGGTAGAATTCCTATTGCCCTATCTCTTTGACATCATAATTTTTGCCTAGTCCTTAGAGCAGTATCATTTTGTAGCATAGGTTTAGTGAAAGGGAGATGGACCAATGTTAATTTATTTTTTTTTTAACTGAGTGTAGACTGGGTTTCTTTTTTTTCTAGCAAGGTAACATATATTGGCATTTAGTACTCCAATTATATTTTATTTGTCAGTATTTTATTACTTTTTAATATTTATATTTGACAGAGTCATTTCTCCATATGTATATAATACGTATACTCGGTTCAGATATACAAAATGTAATAGTTTATTTTTATTTCAATCTTTTAAAATTATATTTCACTGGCTACAATAATCTTAGAATTAATATACATTTTTGTTTAAATTCACAGCACAAACTTTCAAAAGAATAACCCAGTGCATAAGTTAACGGAGGAGGAGCTGCTGGCATTCACGTCAGTGAGTAATATCTTTTTTCTTTCCATTTGCTCTTTTTCCTTGCTCTCCTCTGGTGTTTGCCCCTTGCCCCAGGCTGCGCATGTTGACACACTGCCTCCTAAGGAAGTTACGGGGAAAAGCCCTCATCACTTTAATTTCTAAGTTGCATGATTTTTGCTGGTAACTTAAGCATGACCCTTTTTTGTAGTTACTTAGGGTTTTTTTTTTTTTTTTTAAACCTTGAGACTGGGTCTCATGCTAGTCCAGGCTGGTCTGAACTCATTATATATCCTAGGCTGGCCTTGATCACAAGGTAGTCCTCCTGCTTCAGTCCTCCTGCCTCAGCCTTTTGAGTGTTGGAATTACAGGTACACCTCATTAAGCCTGGTTTATGTGGTGCTGGGAAATGTAACCTAAGGCCTTGTGCTTTGTAGGCAGGTACTCTAGCACCTGAGCTGTGTCCCTAGCCTCGTAGTTACTTAGATCTTAAGGCAGTGACCAAACATTATTTGATCATTTAAAAAAAAATCTCCGGTCCTGTTTTATTATCTTATTCATGGTAGGTGCTCAGTGAATATTTTTTAGGTGAACAAATGAAGTCACACAGAGCCAGAGTCACTTGCTCTCCAACTCTGATGCCTAAGACTGAGGGCGGTGCCTGCTCAGGTGCTGTAATAGAGCTAGGGAAGGATCAGGGGAGCACAGGGTGTAGAGGCCCAGGAAGCATGGGGTTGCTATCAGCGTTTCTCTGTGCTGAGCAGTCAGGAGAGAAGAGGATGGAGAGCAGCAGTGTGATTTGACAGACTCTTTGTGGGTTTAGAAGTGCTCTGCTCTTTTCCAGCATGATTTCAATGGATTAGCCACATAGTCATGCATTTCAGAGAATGAGGCTAGGAATGGGGGTGCGAAAATAGAGATTATGGATGAAGATCACCATTGGAAAAGGTTGGTAGTGAAAAGGAAAGACAGAGCCATAGATGTTTGAGAATTCAAAGGGATTTCAAGAAGGAAAAGTGAGTTGGGCCTGATGGCACACAGTTGTAATCCCAACAGTTTGAAGGGCTAAGGCAGGAGGTTCACAAGTTCAAGCTCAGCTTGAGCAACTTGGCAACTTAGCTATCTTAAAAGTAATAGAAAAGGCTGAGTATATAGCTCAGTCAGACAGCCATGGGGTCAATCCCAGTATTGAAGGAAAAAAAAAAGTATGTGACAGAGGAAGCATTTAGTCAGTTCTTTTGGCTTTATGAGTGAAAAAGAGATATCTGTATTCTGTAGTGAATACAACTTGTTTAAGATACTTGGCTTTTTTTTTTTTTTCTTTCCTTTTTGAGACAGGGTCTCCCTCTATAACCCAAGCTGATCCTGAACTCAATATGGAGCCCAGGCTGGCCTTGGACTCATGACAATCCTCCTGACTCAGCCTCCTGACTGCTGGGATTACAGGTGTGCCCCACCACGCCTGTCTTACTTGGTGGTGCTGGGGAGTCGAACTCAAGTACTTAGTGTTTGCCAAGGAAGCACTTTAACTGCTGGGCCATTCCTCCAGCCCAAGACATATTGCTTTTTAAAGGCCATTTTTATTGTCATAGGAATCAAATGAGAATTCTGATATTTTCTACTTTTGTTATTCTTTAGATAAGGTGAAAAACTTTTATCTGGTAGAAAGAAAAGCTAGCTTGTTTTGTATTATAATAGAAATTTTGCAAATCACTGTTTCCTACACACCCTCTTGGAAATGGTTAGATGTTAGTTATTTGAGTCCTTTGGGTACCTGTTTTATTTTCCTACTTGAGTATTCTTAGAAATCTTGAATATGTATCATTCTATTATGTTTTATTTGTGTTTCATAACTACGTGGAAATGTTCCTGATCATTCATTACATGTGCTATAAAGAATTTGGCAAGTAAATTGGTAAAATTATTTTAAAATCATGTAAAAACTTACATACCCTTCATTTATTCATTCAGTTAATAGCTCTTAACACTTAATGTGTGCAGGTGTCGGGAGGTCATTGGAAATACAATATCACACAAAGTCTTTTTTCTTCTCAAGTTTACATCAGTTTTTATTCTTGGGGATGGGAAAAGACAGGAGAGAAACAGGTGTTTAATAGAATTGTTAAGGAGGAAAATAACAGGGTGAGGGGCTAGGAAAGGGATTGATAGAGTTATTTCGGCTAGACTGTCAGGGGTGATCTCAGTGGGAAGATGATATTGAACATCGATTTGCCTGCAGTTGGGCACAGGGGAGGACTTGAAGATTCTAGGATGTGACCTTGAGCCAAGCTAAGGGACTACATTGCTGAAGGAGGCCAAGTGTCCAGGTGGCAGATGACCTGGAGACTTGCGTTTCTTCTCCTGACTGAGGTGAGCAGGAATGTGGAAAGTAAGAGGAGGTGTTCCTGCTGCTTCCCCAAGGGGAGGTTGATCAGTGGAAACAGCTTGTTGGGGTTGGAAGGGGTTGGGCTCTTAAGTCGTAGTGATATATGTATCCACAGTTTCCCTAAGAGACACTCAACTTTATAGTCAATCACTTTGTTTCTTTTTCTAAGCCTTTTTCTTTCTTTAACTTGTATGTGTTCTTCTGTCCTGAAATGTGCTTTTGAATTAACTAACTCCAGGGGTTTCTGAGGGCAAGTAACACATCATTCTTAGCTTTCGGTGAACTCATTCATTCAAGTCTCATTTTTCTACTAGAGCTTTGTGTTGCATGATTTTTTCCTCACCCAACTCCTCCAGGTCTTTTTCCAGTCAGAACTAACCTGAGAACTGACCTCTTTATGGTAAAAAAAAGCTTTTTGATTGGCCTGGCCTAAATCTTCTAAAGGGATGAGTTGTAAATCTTTAATTGCTAAGAAGTAGGGCTAGAAACTAGGTGTGAAGAGGGTTTTTAGGAGCCCCATGCGTACTTTGGGTTATGCACTGACCTATTCTTTTTTCTATTCTAAACAGAACTTACAAAATATAGCAAACAAGCCCACATTTATCCTTATCAGTTCTTCCTTTCATCTTTCAGTCCTTCCTCTTATCCCTTCTTCGTGCATGCCACTGAAAGAATAAAATGATGAACCAGAAATAGTTTCTTTTCTTTTCTTTTTTGAGAGTGGGTCTTCCTTTGTAGACCAGGTTTGTCCTTGACTCACTATGTAACCCAGGCTGTTCTCGAACTCAGTACAGTACTCCTGTCTCGGCTTCCTTAGTGCTGGGATTATAGGTGTGTACCACCATGCCTAGCTTATATGGTGCTAAGGAATTCAACCCAGGGTCTTGTACTTGCTAGGCAAGTGATTTAACCACTGAGCTATGCCCCCAGCTCCCTGAAGTGGCTTCTTCAGTGAAGGAAGACAGTTTATTTTTACACTTTACCTTCCATATCCATAGGTTCTGCATCTATGAATTTAACCTGTCAAGAAGTTAGAACTTGAGCCTATGGCATGGCTCAGCAGTTAAAGCGCTTGTTCAGCATTCTCAAGGCTCTGGGTTTGATCCCCTAGTACCACATAAAGATTAATTGGGTATGGTGGCACATGTTCGTAATCCCAGTGCATGGGAGGCTAAGGCGGGAGGATTGTGAGTTCCAGACCAGCCTCAGTTACCTAGTGAGTTCAGGACCCACCTGGACTAGTGAGTGAGACACTATCACAAAAAAAACCCCAAAATAAATGTGTGTGTGTGTGTGTGCGCGCACGTACGCGCGTGCGTGTGCATGTGCATATGTACGTGGGTGTGTATGTGTATAGTGTCCTGCAGTAGGTAGGGACTGGTGTGGTCTACATTCAGTTATGAGAAAGGGCTGCATGGTTCCTGGTTTGTAGGAGAGAGTTTTGAGCATCCTAGATGGGTGTTGTGGTTTGGATCTGGAGTGTCCCCCAAAAGCTTCATGTTCCTGTGGACACTGTGTACTGTTGGGAAGTGGGGCCTGGCTGGAAGGGGTAGATGCTTGGGGCTTGATCTGGAAGAGTGTGTGCTGGTTTTGCCCTTCCTCTCTAACTTCTCTCAGCTCTGTCATGCTGTCATGAGGATATCTGTCTCCACAGACCTGGCTCTGGCTCTAGCTGCGGCCCCGCTATGTGACTCCACCATTTTCTAACCACCCACCCATGAATGGACTGAGACCTTCTGAAACTGTAAACTGCAATAAATCTTTCCTCCCTCAGTTGTGGATGTCAGGTGTTGAGGCACAGCAAGAAAGAAGTAAATAAGACAGTGGGTTAGCCCTGTTTGGATTTAGAGGTAGGTGTGACAAAGAGAACAGAGAGGACAGAAGCAGTGTACTTTTTCTTGTGGGACACGCATTCCCTTGGTGTGGCAGAAGCAAAGTGACCTGGTTCTGGGACTGTAGGCACTTGGAGCCCTGAGGTGTCTTCTTCTGTGAATGTATCAATGATTGCAATAGAAATTGTCAAAAAACTAGAACCTTTGAGAGAGGCTGGGATCATAGATATTTGGCATTCGATAAATATTTATTGGGTAAACAAATAGATGGCATATTGGTCTCAAAATTTTCTTCAGTTCTAATGGATTGTCATCAGTTTATTAAAATAATGATGAAATATTTTTTGGGAAATACTTTGCCAGAGTTTTTATGTTGGTGTAGCGTTTGGAAATATATGTGAGGTATGTTGAAAAAATGTTTTAATTCAGTTAAGTCAGAAGCTTGTCCAATGAGGAATAGCTTTACTTGTTTAAGGTTGTTGTGTGGTGGTGTTCATGAGGAATTATATCTGCATGTTTCAGGAAAACTGATTCATAGCAAAAATAACTCATTGTTTTAAAGAACCATTTATATTGTATTGGCCTGATAATTTAAAATTAGCTGTGATATCTACGTTATTTCCTTTCAGATGGGCCAAGTCAGTGACATTTAATAATGTTTTTAATTTCCTTTCATTGTTGAAAATGGGAACAATTTAGTTAATTCATACAGGTGTTTCAGTTTTCATTGGCAAAAGTTTTGTTTAAGTGTGAATTGACTCTGGCTGCTTGCCTTCTGACTGTCTGCCCCAAGATTTCTAGCCATGAAAGGAGGAAAAAGACCTTTGGAAGTTTCAAATTATATAGTATGGATTTTTTTCTCTCTACTTCTCTCTCTGTCTTCTTTCTTTCTTTCTTTCTTTCTTTCTTTCTTTCTTTCTATTTTCCTTTCTTTCTTTCGAGATGAGATCTAGTTTTGCTCCATTGTCCTGGTTGATCTTTGAGTCCTGAGCTCAAGTGATCCTCGTACTTGATTCTTCTGAGTACTGGGACTGCAGGTGTGCATGGCCATGCTGGCCTCTGCTGTAGATTTCAGAGCAATTTAATGTATAGTTATTTATGATTATAGACAACATCTTTTACAGATTAAAGTAATCACCTACTTTTCTTCCAGGAAATACTCATGTTTTAATTTTATGTATTAATATAGGTAATCTAACAGTGTGTTAGCAGTGGTGCCTGTGGCAGCTGTGTTACTAGAATTCAGTACTTAAGTACTTCAGAGACCTAAGCAGACAAAATAAAAAGAAAGACTTGTATAGTCAACTGGGTAAAAACAAAACATGAAGAGAATGTCTTGATAGGAATAAAAAATGACATATTACATATGTTAAAAAACAGTTGCAAAGACCTTTCCCTTCTCATCAGAGACCGTGCTATGTAATTTCTCTACTCTGTCTTCTTTTGTAGCTCTCCTGTAATTCAGAACTGACTCAGGGGGCTAGTCTTTTTTCTCTCCCCGATTAATCAGTCTTACAGTATGGCTTATTTGTGAGTTTCTTTCCTAGTCACTTTGGAGTAAATGGTATTGGATTTAAACTGCATTAAATAACTACAAAACCGACAAAAATAAGAAACATCATTGTATAACAGGGTTCCTAACTCATGATTAAACAGTGTTTATCCCAGGAATACCAAATGGGTTTAATATGATACAGTGCAGTAATTGAGTGTACTAACAGAAAGAAGCAAACAGGCATGTGCAAAACCAAACAGTGTATCTGAATCTAACCTCATGAATAATGCCATTACTGTTACCGGATAAATGCACCAAATAACAGAATCGTATTGTGCACCAACCAGATGTGACCAAGGCAGAAACATCCCAAGATACATCATAATATAAGTTACAGACATCCAGTACAACAAGAAAAATCCTAAAAGCCATCAGAGAAAAACAGCAAGTAACTTACTAAGGCAAATCCAAATTTTTGTAAGCCAAACAGTTAAGTAATATACTTTTGTCTGTGGATGAAGAAACCACAGAGGAGATTTATATATTCAAAATGGCAATAACCCAAACATTGATCCAGTGTTACCAAAGTTTTCTGTCTTTTTTTAAAAAATAAAATCTTAGCATTAGGTTAATAACACTAAGTATATGAACCAGGTAACTTAAACTTCATTGAAGCTAAAACCTTGTGTTCTTTGAAGGATAACATCAAGAATGTGAAAAAACAAACAATAAACTAGGAGCAAAAAAACCCAGTATATTATTTCATGAAGGACTTATACCCAGGATAAAAACATTAAAAATGGATAAACCAGGCATGGTGACTGACACAGAACTGGAATCTTAGCACAAAGGAGGCTGAGAGAGAAGGATTGCAGAATCAAATTCAGCAGTTTAGTGAGAGAGCCTGTCTCACACAAACAGATGAACAAGAACAAGAGACTTGAACACGTGCTCCAACATAGACAGTTGGCCTTCTAGTTCTGTGCACGTTCCATATATGGAGTTAATTAACTTTGAATCAAAAACATGTAGAAATAATTGGGTCTGTACTTAAGGTGTAGAGACTTTCTTGTAAATTTTTCCCTGAAATACAGTATTATGACTTTTCACTTCACATTTACATTGTATTAGGTATTATAAGTGATCTAAAAATGATTTAGCATAAATATCCCACCTTTGGCTTTCCAGAGTTCAGTGACGACAAGGAATTGTCTTGGGCCACATATAAAATATATCATGTAGTTAATATATGTGTTATGAAACATTTTAAAACATTTATTATTATACTTTTCCTCCGTAACATTTTTAAAAAGAGGACAAGAGGCCCTCAAGTCACAAGTTGGACACATCTGAGAGTAAATGGGAACATGTGCATAGAGTGTATACAGTACCGCACCCACGTTTTCATACAAGGGAAGGACTTACCCAAGCAAGTTGAGCATTTGAGGATTTTGATATTGTCAGGGGATTCTAGAACCAATCCCCCACAGATGCTGAGGGACAACTGTATATTAATGGCTAATAAAAGCATGAAAAAGGCATAATATCATTAGTCATTGGGGAAATGCAAATTAAAACCATGAAAAGATACTGCTCTGTTCCCTTAAAAACCTTGCAACATCGCGTGGAGTAGTTGGAATTCTCGTGTTTCTGGTGGTAATGTAAAAATTATTGAATTACTCTGGAACACATATTATAACTTTCTTGTGTGAAATTAGTCATCAAGTGCATCTCTAGATTTTTACCATGAGAAATTAAAGCATGTGTTCCTTCAGAGATGTACAAATGTTCATGGCCATGTTATCCACAGTAGTTTTAAAACTGGAAACTACTCAGTATTCACTGAGTGTGAGTGATACACTGCAGTATGTTCACCTGAGAAAATAATACTCAACAATAGAAAAGAATGAAGTGTTGGTAAGTGCAACAAGATGGATGAATCTTGGAAACAGTATTTTGAGTTAAACAACCCAGACTGGCAGAGGAGATACCATCTTCACAAAGGTAGTGTTCTGAGGGCAGGGTTGATCCATTGCGCTCCAAATGTGCTGATTCCTGCAATTCTCCCAAATGCAGGAGACTAGTTGGGGACTACTTTTGCACTAATCTCCCTCTTCCCCCCCCCCCCCCCCCCCCCCCCCCCCCCCCCACAAAACCCAAGCCAGACTGTATATTTTAATTGACATTCTGGAATAGGAAAAGCTAAATCAAAATGACAGAAAGAAGAGGACAGATTGATTGCCAAGTAGAGCAGGGGAAACCTTCAGGCTAAAGGAAAAGTTCTGTAACTTGATTTGGTAATAGTTTCATAGGTGTGGATGTGTGTTAAAGCAGATCACAATCTACCTGAAATTGGGTTTGTTTTTTATTGTATTAATCATATGCTTTCCAGAGGGAAGAATAGATGTGTGTTATTTAGAACTGTATTATTTAAGATTAATTTGTTTTAAAAATATATCTGTATTTCTGTGTAGAATAATGTTTGTCAGTTTCAGAAATGCAACACAAAATATTTTACCCACCTCATATATTAGGTAGAAAGAATTTTGGGGAACAGTTTCTTCATTGGAAATTGCTTAGTATTCATATTTATGATGATTATTACTGCTTTTCTGAGGCAAAATTTTCAAGTGTTTTTGGAAATCTGTACTCAACAGAAGGCCTACATTTGATTGGGAGATTGTGCTGTCTAGAGTTGTATTTACTGATGTGTTTGATTCTTAGCATGTAACACAGGATATTGATGTTAAAAAAATGTTTGTTGATTTGAATTTTCTCTCCTTGTGATAAGAGTCAACAGAAAGAACAGAGAAAGCCAAGATGAAAATTAAACCATAAGATTCTTCAGGCAGGAACTTTGAGTATAACAGAGCAGAGATAACTCACATCTACCAAATTAAATAACTTCAAGTAACTTATTGTGTTAATGGATGTAAAAATAGCTAATTGGCAGAATTTAATAATTTTAAATCTGTAAATGCCACCACTAATCAGATCTGTTTTTGACTCTGACATTAAATGATAGGTCTCATGCTGTAACATTAACATGTGAGGGAAATCGGATCAAAGATATCCTATGTGCCTATAAAGGAATTCTTTGTACTATACTTGCAACTTTTCTGAACGAGCAAACTGATAATATCTGAAATTTAAAATTTGGAAGAAAAAACTATTTAAAAGATTACAGTAGAAAAATAGCAAAGTCTGCCCATTGCCTCATGGCTAGATATCCATTCTTACTTGAGGCTGAAGATGTGAGCACCTTCTGGGACATGTGCAGGTCAACACTGCGCTTCTGTCCATCTTTCTGTGTCTCATTCTACGTTTCAACTGTGTGTCTGGCCCTAGAATTCTTATGTCTGCTAGCTCATATTTCCCAGGGCCTTTTTGCTTTTGACCAGTACCTTTTTTTTCCAGTTGTGGTGCTATTGCCTTTAGTAAAATAGGACGTAGGGAGAAGTTTAGAAATAAATGTGAAGATATATTAAAACAAAAGAAGGGATGGATTACAGTCATTTCATAGAACAAAATGGTGGGGGATACTGGGAGTTAAGGGGAAGGGGCAGGCTGTGGAAGGACCGAAAAGGGAGAGGAGACAGGAGTGTAACTCTGACACGATATGTATGTGTAAAAAACGCTCAAGTTCAGTGTAAGCATGTGTCATGTATATACATATTAATAAAATAAGAGAAAAAATTTTAAACGGGGGCTGTACGAGTAGACTGATGGATATTAGAGACTTCCTCAGCACTATGTATAATATATGTATATTAATAAAAATAGTGGGAAAAAAATTAGAGACTTCCTCATCCGGTGAATTGGCAGAGAAAGTGCCTAGAGAGCCAACCTGCTGCAGAACAAGTAAACCCTGGGAGGACACCCTTATTAGACACTGCTGGTGTTCTCTGACAGGCAGAAGAAGCGTCCAAAGATTCTTCTCACCAGACTTAGACAAATACACACTTGCACAGGTACACAGCGAAATTAGGAGCCAGAATGAGGGCCAGAAGGGGGAGGCAGAGAACTGAAGCCCGGCCACCAGCAGCTGGAAGTCTGAGGACAATGGGCCATTCAGGAGCTTCGGCTGAGCTGTGGCCTTGAAGTCTCAGGTGATACTAAATTCTTGGTGCTGCCTAGCCTGTGGCAGCTGAAACCAGTCTTTTCCAGGGGAAAAAACATCTCCAGTCCCAAATTAAAGCTGTGCAGGGAGCAGGGAGCTCAAATTAAAGAGAACAAGCAGAGAAGAAGGCAATCTTCTGTGACTTAGAGTCAATAGAAACATTGGCTAGGGTCGGCACAGGTGGAATTTTTCTGACACATAATGTGGAACAGCTAGCTATGTGTGAGATGTTTAAAGAAATGGAGAATACAGTCTTGAATATAACCAAACAATTTCTGTTGATTATTGAACTTTTATGACTTGGGAAGGAAAATGTAACTTCAATGGATTACTTTGAAACTAAAAAAAGCCCAGTAGAGTTAAAAGTAATCAGTCTATACTTAACTATATCAGAGTGAGTACATCATTAGGAAGTTGTATGTCACAGATATTCCTGAAATTCCATTCTTAGAAATATATCTTATTGTCCAGGGTGTATCTCAGTGGTTAGTGCACTTGTCTAACATGCACAAAACCAAGGATTAATACCCCACACCCAACAAAAGTTAACCAGCTCTGATGCACATAGTTGTAATCTCAGCACTTGGGTGGCAAAAGCAGGATAATTGCCTTAAGTTCAAGGCCAGCGTAGGCTACATAATGAGCTCGGGGCCAGCCTGGACCACAAAGACCTGTCTCAAAACACACGCACACACACACACAATCAGGCCTGGTGGTACATGCCTGTAGTCCTAGCACCCTGGGAGCCTGAAGCAGACAAGGATCACAACTTCAGGCCCAGTGTGGATAACTTACCAAAGACCCTATCTCAATAATAAAAAAAAGGCTGGGGATATAGCTGCAACTCCCAGTGTTGCTAGACCAAAACAAAAACACAGAATCCTACGTGAAACTCTTGCATTTGTTGTCAGCAGACACACGGAAGAATGTTTAATGTAGTACAGTGTTTGTGATGTCGAAAAAATTGGAAATATGTTGATGGAAGGATGAATAGATTAATACAGTATGACTTTGTATCACTATTATGAAATATTATACAGGAAAAAAGAAATTAACTAGTTATTAGCATTGATGTGGATGAATTTACAAATGCAACAGGTTAAAAAGCCAGTCCTAGATTCTTAGGCATTTATATTATGCTTTATAACTTGTATTTGGTTACTTGTAACCTTTTATGTATCTGATAAAGATTTAACAAAAAACTATTTTGAGCAATACTGAGGTCTCTTAATCATTATTTGATCTCTTAAACTGTTTTAAAGAATAAACAATACTGGGTTTATTGGGTTAAGATGAATCTTACTTTCATTCATCAGATCGATAAGAACCAGAATCAGTAATGATGGTGAGGACTTAACATTTTCAAAAGCAAAGAGAGGCTGGAGGAATGGCTCAGCCTAGCACTAAGTCAAGCACGTAGTACCTGAGTTCAATTCCCCAGCACCACATAAGCCAGGCATGGTAACGTACGCCTGTAACGCCAGCACTGGAGAGACTGAGACAGGACTATTGCTGTGAATCCAAGGTCAGGCTGGGCACCATAGTGAGTTCAGGACCAGCCTGGACTACAGAGTAAGACCCTGTCTCAAAGAAAAAAACAAAAAACAAACAAACAACAACAACAAAACCCACAAAAAAGCAGAGAGCCTTTAGCATGTAGAGGTCCATCAGTGAGAGAGGACTCACCACTGGGACAGTTAATGTAGTTGATAGTAGGAGTTTCATTAATGCTCATGGCATTGTGCTTCTGATCGGCCATCATTGAAGCTAAGGCTCCTAGGCCTTTTGACAGTCTCAAGTTAACATGATGTTAAAGGGTGAAGTGTATGGTCTGTAGTAGCACCTGGGTTCTGAAAAGGTCTGATTCTCGTGTCGTGAGAGGTGCATCTGAGAGTGCCAGTGAACTGGCATCTCTAGGATGTACAAGGTCTTTCTTTTCTGTCCATTTCTCTCTCTCTTTCTCTCTCCCTCTGTCTCTCTCTGTTTTTGAGACAAGGTCTCACTCTGTTGTCAGGGCTGGTTCTGAACTCACTGTAGCACAGGGTATCCTTGAACACATGGCAGTCTTCCTGCCTCAACCTCCCAAGACCTGAGATTACAGGTGTGTGCCACCACACTTGGCTTATGTGAGGCAAGCGTTCTAACTGCTGAGCTTTGCATCTGCCCCCCAATTCTTTCTTTCCTGAGGCAACCAAGTGGCCAGAGATTTCTCTCTCCTGTCCTTGATTTCTTTGTTAAAAATTGAATGGCAGAGAAGAGAGTCTTAAAAGCACATTAATATCAGAAGAGCCAGTATCTCCACATTTACTAAGTTAGCATGCTACTAGGTATTGTGGGAGAAATAAACGTATAAAACATGAGACTTGCCTCCATGGAATTTTTAATTTAGCACAAATCAGATAAATTCCTAGATATGATTACCAGCACAGGTGGTTGGAACTGAAATTGATAGTACAGATAAATAAATCCCCTAAGAAAGGAAGAGAATACTTAAGACTGAACAGTCAAAGAAGCCTTTGTTCACTGGAGGATTTGAGTCAGCCTGGGAAGGCAGGCGGGGCTTTGGGGAGTGATATAGCAGGAGCAAAGGTGAGGATCTGGGCGAGTATAAACTCGAGTGGCTGAGAAGCCAGGTTTGTTTAGGGTGGTGTCAGGCTTAGGTAGATTCGAGACAGGTTTTAAATGGTCTGCAGAGAAAGGACACGGGATTTGAACCTCTGCTTCATTTCTGCTGGGAAGAGTTTATAACTGAAACTTGGAACTTGTAGTCGTTGGGTAGAGCCTGTAAAAATGAATGCTCTAAAAGTAGGTCACTTAAAAAGTAGACTCTTCTGTTTTTTGTAGTATTTCATTCTTCCTTGCGTTGCAAGGTCAGCCTGACCTGGGAGGGCGTCCTCCGTTTTAGCTTCAGTGTTTGGCTTTAGTGTTGCCAAACAATGATGTGCCCATCAGGAGAGCTCTGAGCTGCTTTCATTTATGTGTGGAAAAAGAAGCTTCTAGAAGTATCTTTGTGTTTATAGGGATAGACTGTTGTAGAAACAGATCCTAGTGACCTTTTAAAGATTATTTGAAATGTGCAGTGATAAGGATGAAAAGGAAATTGGTGTTTTAAAATTTAAAAAAAATAAAAATAATACTCCAGATTCTCCTTGATGGTGCTGCAGAATTTCTTGCTACTTCTGTGGGATGTGAGGGTAGGTAGTGTTGCAGGAAATCTTTAGCTGAATAAAATATAAAGTGTGTGTGTGTATAAATATGTATGTATAGTAATTATATATGTATGTGTATAAATATATACAGGAAAAATATGAAATTTTACTTTTTTAATGTGAGCTCTGTGGTGGAATTTCTATCTCCTATACAAGTATATGGTTGTAAATGGCAGTGCCTTACTTCTGAAAATGGGGTTAGTTCCGCATAACAATTCTTATTTCATATCTCATTGATTTTTAGCTGATATTTGATGAAATCACTGTAGTTAACAGACTTTACAAATGTATAGGCTCAGGGCTAGGGTTGTAAGCTGGTCATGGTGGTTGCATGCTTATAATCCCAGCATTCGGGAGGCTTAGGTAGGAGGATTGCTGTGAGTTTAAGGCCAGTTGGGGATCCATAGTTCAGGACCTGTCTGAGCTACAGAGTGAGAACTCAAAAAAAAAAAAAAAATGAATAGACTTTAGATAAAGTTAGCAATGGCAGACGTCTGATTGTGCCTTCCTTATATGAAATACCAAGAGTAGCTAGATTCAAAGATAGAAAGTAGAGTGGTAGTTTCTAGGGTCTGGGGACAGCGTGGAGCTAGTGTTTCATGCAGTAGCAAATTAACGCGTTCTGGAGACTGGCTGCACGGCAGCGTGGATGTACTTAACATTACTGAACTGTTTGCTTAAACGTTGTTAAAGTGGTACATTTTATGCTCTGTATTTTAACCACAACTTAAAAAATTAAATAGAAAAAAGTATTTGTAATAATGTTAAAACATCAGGTTCCTAGGAATAACTTTACCCAAAGATTTATAAGATCTCTCAAATCTATAAAACATTAGTGAGAGAAATTAATGAAGGCCTAAATAAATTGATAGCTATTATTTTGTGTTTCTAGAGGATGAAAAATTTTAAATTTCAGTTCTCTTCAAGTAACCTTCATAACGCAATCCCTAAGAAAATCCCAGTGGTTTGATTCTGTTGTTATGTCTACATTTTTTTTTCTGGAACCAAAACTGACCTTAAAATTCATATACAAGTGTAAATTGTTTAGAACAGTTGAGGCATTCTCGAAGATGACCAGAGCTGGAAGACTTACATTGCCAGTTAGAGAGACCTGCTATAAAATTGTACTCACGGAGATTGGTTCCCATAGTGTGTCCCGGATCACAGTGGCATCACCTGGAAACCTGTAGAAGTGACCTCTTTGGCCCTCCCCCAAACTCCATTAGACCAGCACCCTTGGGATTGGAGCCTATGAGTCTCAGCACACTTTCTAGGTTATCTTTTCATCTTGAGAAACACCAAATTAAGATATCTTGACACAAGGAAATATAAACCACCTGAAGGAACAGATAGTCTGGAAACAGATCCATGCATATATAGTTCACCTGATTTATGACCGAGGTGACATGCAGTATAGGGGAAAGAGTAGGCATTGCAATTAATAATACTTTATATGTTCCATATGGAAAACAGGTATCTTGACCCCTACATCATACTACCCACAAAAATCACTTCCAGATCGGCTTCATATATAAAAGTAGAAAGCAAAACCATAAAGCTTTTAGAACAAAAATATAAGAGAACATCTTTGAAACAGGAAATAAAACACTAAACATAAAAAAGATAAACTGCATTATATAAAGCGCTTTTTTATCAGAAGACATCATATTTATTAAGCACTTAGATTGGTTTCAATCCTGCACATAATTTGTGTTACACAGTGTCTGTTAAATCAGATGTAAATGATGTACTGCTCTTCACAGTTTTTATTCAAGATCAGGGGCCTGCATCCATTGATGACAGTGGCACCCAGCATCACACAGCAGGAGACACCTGGCAGTGGAAGGCCATGTGTGTGTATCTGTCTCTGTGGTCTCTCTTTCTCTTCTTCTAAGGCTACCAAGCTTCAGTCATGTGTGCTCCACCCAAATGCCTTCATCTAATCCTAGTTACTTCCCAAATGCCCACCTTGCAACAGATTGTTTCCAGGCTTTTAATCCCTTACAATGGAGATTCAGTGTCAGCGCTTGAAGCCTAGGGGACCCTCATACCATATCCATAATTATCCCTTCCTCTAACAAAAAGATGGGAGATTTGTATGTAGAAAATGTAATAATCCCAAATAAAAAGAAAAATCCTAACCACTCAATCAAAAGAAAATAAACAAAGGATTTCATTAAATACTTAATGTAGACTCATCACAGTGACCATTAATATATAAAACACCACTCAGTGGTATTAGTCTTAAGAGAAATTCATAATACTGCCACATACCTGTCAGAAATAGTTCGAATAGACAGTATCGGGTGTTACAAGGATGCAAAGCAATAAGAATTCTAATAACTTCTGGTGAGAGTATAGAGTGAAATAATCACTTAGAAAATTGGCATCATCCGTGAATGCTGAGCGTGTTCATCTGTGTGATTTCCTTAGTTTTGCTCGCAATAGAAATACTTGTCCATGTTCAAAGAACATGCTCTCTTAGGTGAGGGTATCACTTAATGGTTAACCTGCTTGTCTAGCATGTGCCAGGCCGTGGGTTTGATTCCCAGCACCACATAAAAATTAGCTGGGTTTGGTAGTACACACCTGTAATCCCAGCAGTTGGGAGGCTGAGGCAGGATGATTGCCAAGAGTTTGAAGACACCATGAGCTACATAGTAGTTCAGGAACAGCCTGGAGTAACAGAGCAACACCCTGTCTCAAAAAGAAACAAAAAAGAACATGTCTGGAATGTTCACAGCAGCACGCTCAGAGCACATCTGGAATGTTGATAGCCTATTTGTAACATCCCCAAATTGGAACTACCTGAAAGGTAGAGTAGTTAAATAGAATTTTGTGTAAAAGAATATTATGCAGTAATAAAACAGACATCCTACAAATGTATGCAGCTGTGGATGAAACTTTCAAATATATTGAGCAAAAGATGCGAAGCAGCAAAGAATGCTTTATGTTCTTGTAAGGTAGAAAAATGTGCACACAGGCATGTTGTGTTGAAAGTCAGGATAGTGGTTATCCTTTGTTGAGGCCGGGAAATTACCAGAACAGTGAAGGGGCACTGTTGGGTTCTGGTCATAGTTTCTTTGCAGGGGTGGGTGTTGATTGAGTTTGTGAAAATTCATTGTGCACCTTTTTCCTATGTAAAACCATAATAAAGGAAAACAGATTTTTTTTTATCTTATCAAACAAAAATACATGAAAAGATCTTGTAAGATTTCAAGTTCATTGTCGAGTAAGTTGCAGTGCTCATTCTTTCATTATTCTTATGTCTCAGGAAACTTTTTTCTTTCCAGAACAATTTGGATATTTATGACATCTTTTCATGGTCCATGTAAAAATCACCAACTTAAAAATGAACTTGCTATGTTTGGCAAAACATTTAATTAACTCATGCTTCATATGATATGGTTGCCTCTACTGAGCCAAATGTTCCCTACCTGTGTCCTAAAAGAATAATATATATAAGAAAAGAAATGTTATTAAACCACCTTTTCTTAGCACATTTTAACAAAACTAGAATTTCTCATGTAAATATGGCTTCTGTAAACAAATTGATTTCATTTTCTTATTAAATGTATCAAGTACATTTAAATATTTGAGTTATTTCATCATACAGTGTTTCTGAAGATATATTATGATGTTTTGGACTTTCTAGTAGGTTAGTACTTTGCTAGGGAGGAATCCGATTTATTTAATTGTTTTTGAAACTACTGTTGTTAGAAAACATCAAGATGAAGGCTGAATGATCTATTAATTACTTTATAGAAAAAAGAAGCATCAATCATAGGTGATTTCTGTATTTTTTGTTTATCTTAACAAAGAAACATAAATGTAATAATTATGGTTGCAAGGGCTCTCTCGTACACCAGAGATAAACAGAACAGCATGCTATCATGTGCTAACAGTTATTTGCAAGTTAACACTCTCTGAACATTTTTACTAAATGTCAGGATGGAGCTGCCAGATACCCCAAAGGCTGCAGAGATGTGATGTGATTTAGTCATAGTGGGTGGGTTTTAGTCACAGCTTGTGGGTTTCTGTCCCTTGGGAAGAATTCTAATAGATTGAATATTTTTGCAATTTAAAATTATATTGCTATGCACTATGCCGCTTGCCAGCATACGTGGCTAGCTAGTATTAGGCATTTTAGACTTTAAGGTCACTAACCCCAGTGGTAAATGCACCCTGGCAGAAGGAGCTTCACTGTAGAGCTCAGGTGGAGGAAGTCACATGGCTTCACTTGTTTTAAATGGTTTGCCTTCTAAGAGAGCTGGCAAACCCTGTCCTTTGAGAAACGTGGTGAGTGAATTCCTGGTCAAGAACCATTGATGTAGAGACTTGTGCCTTGGAGCAGGCACTATTTATATATGAATGCCACATTTTATATGTCCCTTCCTCCTTCCATGAACATTTGGGTTGTGTCTGCCCTTCACTTGGTATGAACATTGGTATGCAAATGTCTGTTTGAATTTGGATTCCTTTGGATTCTTTTGGGCATGTGCCCAGAAGTGGAATTACTGAATCATCTTCTAAATCTGCTTAATTTTTTTGTTTTGTTTTGAGACAGGGTCTTACTCTGTAGTCCAGGCTGGTCCTGAACTTACTACATAGGCCTGGCTGGCCTAGAACCCACAGCAGTCATCCTCCCTCAGCCTCCTGAGTGCTGAGATTGCAGACATGTGCTGCAATGGTCATCTTAAATCTGTTTAATTTTTTGAGGATTTTTTTATGCCCACTTTTTTTTTTTAACAGAAGATATACCCACATTATTTTTACAGAATACAGAATAGTGGTTAAAAATTTCAGCGTCTGTTAGTCTCGGATTATAATATTTAGTTTCCTGTTCAGAATTACTAAGTAGCTAGAATACTATGGTAATAAGAAATTATATCAGATTATATTTCAGTACTGCATATTCATTCAGTGATTACCTCTTGGTGTCAAAGCTGAAACTCTGTGCATATTTAACCTACTGTTTGTATCTGGGACACCTCATTATTTTGGATCACAGTCCATTTGGTATTTGTCAGATCTCTGTCTTCACCATCTCGGACACCAAGAAGGTAGATATTCTTTAGTATTTACATTTTCACTGACCAGTATAGAGATGCATTTGTGAGATATTTCGGTGACCCTGATGTCAGAAATTATTATGTTCAACTTAACGTTAAATTAGTAATAAGATATCGAATCTTTGTTGAAAAGATGAAGTCACATTTCAGTCACATTATTTCTTCATCATTACAGAATTTTGAAGGTGGCATAAGCCTAGGTCATATTTTTTACCTTTTTTTTTTTCTCTTTGTGAGCAGGTTTTCTTAGTTGTAGCAGGATTACTTCACTTAACCCAGTGACTAGAAAGAAGGAGGTACATAGGCTAGTTTAGGAAAGAATCAGTCAGCTGGACTACCTGTCTCCATTAGTCACTTTCACTTTGCTGGGACACAGTATCTAACACCCACAACTCAAGGGATGAAAGGTTTACTGTAACGTACAGTTTCAAGAGGTCTCAGTGTATTCATGGGCAGCTGATAATGGTGCAAAGGTATAGGGAAGACCTAGCCAAAGAACAACTATTCATCCCATCATGGCCAAAAAGAAGAGAGTTCCCCTCTCAGGGATCCCCCAGGGATCTGCCCCTCCCCCCACCCCCGACTAAGCTCCCCTGCTTAACAGTGCATGAAATCATCAATGGATTAATGTAACCAACCCCGTGATCCGGTCACCTTCCAAATACTCACTTTTGGGAGACATTTCAGATCCAAACTGTGATACTCTATGTTTGTTTATTTACTTTTTCTGAGGTGATTTTTCTCATTTTGTATTTTTTGCCATCATTGTTTTTATTAGTATATATTTGCGATACATAATGATTATATTGAGCTTGGAAAATGTATATCACATCTTAATAATTTTTAATTCCCCTTGTGAATTTTTCCAAGGCATCTGAACAAATCATGTTGAAATCTTTATAATTATGTACACCACAGAATAAATAGAATTTTATGTAAGCAAAAGTTTTGTTGCTGAAAGTAACCTTAGAGACCACCAGAATTAATCCTATCATCATAAAGAGAAAATGAATGAATGGCTTTCCCAAGGGAACTTATTGGTGGAGATTCTGGACCAGTATTTAGTACTTTGTTTTGTACATTTTAGCACTGTTCCAAATGTATTGTGTGCCAAAACTTTGGGGATATATATTTTCAAAAAGCTTGTAAGCTTATTTTATTTGTACTTTAGAGCATATTGTCTTAAAGAAAAAAAATCTGAAGTTATATTAAATTCTCTGAGCTGCCCCATAAAAGCCTAAATAAGCCACAGACTACCTGATTATAGTAATATAAGCATATTTTATGATAGTTATTTATTATTGACAATGCTGTGTCCTGGGGAGTCTGTGTTCACATTTCTACCTAGGAAATGCTAGCAGAGAATGTCTGATTATTTTTCTAAGCACCAGTCAGTGTTAATTTAGTCCATTGTTACCTCTGTCTCTCTGCAGGAGGACGAAAGAGTGCTTTTCTCTTCCCTTTTCTTGTGTATTCACTATGCCAGACAGTATAAGTCACTGGTGAACCAAGTAGCTGGGACTTCTGCCCTGAAGAAAGGAAACTGGATGAAGTGGCAGAAAATTGCTGGGTAGAGATGAAATCACTTAGATAAGGTGGTTGAGAAGATTGACAAGGTGACATTTAAACTAATACCTGAAACCGAGACAGAATTGGGTGATAAATGATCACTTCTTAGGTTCTTAGTTACTTTTTTTCTTGCTGGGACAGAATACCCAACATCCACAACTTTACAGAGGAAGCCTTTATTTTAGCTTACATTTTCAGAAGGTCACGTGGTCCATTCACAAGTGGGTGGCTGGAAATGGTGGGGCTCGAGCCAGAGCTTCTCACAGCAGAGCAGAGCAGGGCCAAGTGGAGGAAGGTCAGAACTGGCACACGGCTCCAGGTCAAGCTCCAAGCATCCACCCCCTCCAGCCATGCTCCTCCTCCCAGCAGTGCACAGTATCCATAGGTATGTGAGGATTTTGGGGACACTCCAGATTCAGAACACAGTAGGTTCTAAATTGAGTGAAATTAAGAGCAGTGCCCTCTTGCTGTGGACGTGGTGAAGATTTTGAATCAGCTCTTTCCACAGATATGTAGCTTATGGCTTGTGTTCTCATCAGCTGGGTTAGGTGTGCCAGTTAGTTTTGTCAATTTGAATGGTTTCTTAGCTACTTTTTGTTGCTGGGATATAGTACCTGAGATCTGTAATTTAAGGGAGGAGTAGCTCAGAGTTTCAGAAGGTCTTGGTACATTGATGGACCACTCACAATGCCAGAAAAGGTGGTGAACAGCTTCTCATGGAATCGCAGAAGTTAGAATCAAGCCTCCAGAAGAAACTGGGGCAAGAGTGTATGTCCTTCTATGTCACATGCCTATAATAGGCCACATGCCTGTGATCTGCCACTCCTGACCAGGCCTTACCTCTTCATAGCACATAAAATCCATAGATAATCGATAGCATCCAAATATGTGAAGTTTTTTGGGGGAAGAGGGCCATTCCAGACCCAAACCTTAACAACTGGGTTAAGGACTGCTGCAGAGGTAACTGGGTCAGGGCTATACTCGTCATTGATTAGTCAGCTGAGCGTGCTGAAGCTGGGGTGCCCCTTGAGGGTGTGCTCACCTGTCATGTTCACCACTACTCTGCTCCTGGCTGTGCTGAAGTGAGCAGCTGTGCTCCGCCTGTCCTTTCAGCATGGTGTTTCTGCCTGAGAGCCAGCCAGCCTTGGACTGAACCCACTCAGACTTTGAGCTAAAGCAAACCTCTAGCAGGTTGGTTTGGTGTTCTCTCCATTGGATCAGCGGCTGCACCATCACACTCAGAGGTTTTTAAAATAATACTTTCTTCATAAGTCTATAGAGCATATATAAAATTCCTGCTCAGTTTTTGTTTTCTTTACCTGATGTTCCATATTGTGATGGATTCTTACCTCAGGGAAGCAGTGTTTTATACATTGTACCAAATGTAGTCTATCACCACTTTCAGAAAGACGTCTATCTCCTAGCTGAAAAGAAGCAATACTATTACCTATTCAGTTTCTTCTTGAAAGCTTTTCAAATATCTGTCGGATTGCATTTTACTTTCAGTGTTATTGACAATTTTTTGCTTGACTTTCACCTAAAAATATTGGGCAAACTCTTGTTCAGCAGTCTGACTTTGTTCTTTTTCTGAGGAAAACATTTCATCCATGTGGTGTGCAAATGCTTGTGGCATCCTTTTCTTTTTTTCTGTGCTGGGGAGGGAAGTCAGGTCCTTGTGCATGATGGGCAAGTGCTTTACACTGAGCTGCGTCCCAGTTGAAGGGGCAGCTATGCTTTGCCTCTGTGTCCTGAGCTGTTCCATGTTCTGCACAGTTCTGTGGCAGAATGATGGGAGTAGTTGGGAGTGAATACCGTTGCTTGCCCCCTCTGGAGGATGACTGTCTGTTCAGGCTGAGAAAAAAAGCATTATAGCAGGAGAAAGTGTGGTGGAGTTGGCTGCATGCCAGTGGCTGTTTTCACTGGCTTTCGTAAACTTTACCAATTCCTGCATATTTTGTGCTCACACCTTGGTGAGAGGTGGAGAGAGCTTTAACTCCAGTCTTAGAGAGGAGGAATCTGAGACCCAGCGAACTTCCCAAGGCCATACTATTGAGTAGAGCTGAGGTTCAGATCCTCCTTGGTTGACCTGGGAGATGCCTTGTTCTTGTACAGTACTGTCTTCTGTGCTCTGTCCTCCAGTTGTCATGAGGTCACAGACAGTAATCCTATAAATAGGGTGGAAAGAAAACTACCACCTGACCCACCTAGGTAGGTTTACAGATTTACCAAATAAGAAAAATTCTTTCCTTTGAAAATACATTAGTTTTTGTTTTTGTTTTTGTTTTTGTTTTTTTTGAGACAGGGTCTCTCTCTATATTTCAGGCTGGTCCTGAACTTACTCTGTAGTCCAGGCTGATCTCAAACTCATAGCAATCCTCCTTCCTTAGTTTCCCGGTTTCTGGGATTATGGGCGTGGGCCACCACACCCAGTTTGTGTTGTGCTGGGAATTGAACTCAGGGTGCTGTGCTTGCTAGGTAAGCGTTCTAACCACTGTTCTATTCCTCTAGCTCTTGAAAATTCTTGAGCTCATATTTTATCATAAAATATCTTGTCAGTATTGTACATATTAAATACTTTTTAAATGTCTTCTGTTTCCTTGTGTGTATCTTTATTGTGTCATATATAACTTTATGTTGGCAAATGCATTCTTTTTGTAGGATTAAGTTAACAAAACAAAAACAAAATACAGCAAAATTCGGTTATACATTAATCTTATAAGCTACATTTCAAGGAGATGAATGTATTTTAATTTTGAAAGTTGGTCTATAATAATAAGGTTACTTATTAAGATGTTGCATTAGAATGTAAATCCCGTGAAGGCAGCAACCTTGTCTGTGTTGCTTGTTACTCTGTTCCTAGGGCCTAGGGCTACTACGTTGAACAAATAGGTGCTCAGGTGAATTCACGGACTAACTTCAGTACAGTTCCATTTGATGGTCTTCTCGCATTTGAGTATTTTGTGCCTTCTTTTCCATCTCCAGAGTTCTTTTCTTTGTCTTTTTACATTACTGTACTTTTTAATTTGGGGGGGGGTTAGTATCGCCCACTTCCAAAAGATAATCATATGTTAATTTAGTCATTTCAGTGAGCATGATTGTGTTTGGAACAAGTTACAAAATAGTATGAAGGTGTTCTATGGCACAGGAGACCAACTTGAGAAGCAGCTTTTGCTGTTACTGAACACTTGACATGGGTCAACTTGGTACCTCATTTTCTTCCTTGTAAAGTGGATTGGCCTGGGTTTGGTATTAAAAATTCAAATGCCTATAGATACCAGACAGCTACCATAAGTGAATGAAGTGAGCTGGGCCTTGTACAATAGGAGGCATAGTGACTTGGATATAGTGTGTGCTCCATCAAAGGCCTTCTTGCTAACCTTTAAGGAGAATTTGGACTTGTAGATAAATATGACAAAAGATAAATAATTGTGTTGTTTTAGCTAAGTAGTTCTTAAAGTTGACTGTACTTGAGAATTGTCTAGGAAATATTTTTTAAAGCACTGGTGGTTAGATATGTTTTCAGAGATATGATTCACTTTGTATAATTAATTGGACTCTTGACATTTTATTTTCCACACTTGCTTGCTTTATTTATTTATTTATTTATTTATTTAGAAGCAGGATCTTGATCTTTAGTCAGGCTGGTCCTGGACTTCTTATGTATCTCAGGCTGGTCTTGAACTCATTGAAATCCTCCTGCCGCATCCTCCTGAGTGCTGGGATCCCAGGGGTATGTGGTGCTGGAGAATTGAACCCAGGGCCGTGTAGTCTCTAGGCAAGTGCTTTAACCACTGAGTTAGGTCCCCAGCTCCACACTTCAGTTTTAGAAACAAGAAAATACTTGTTCAGAAGCAGGCAACAAGCAATTATCAAGAATGGTGGTGACTTTCAGATAAATAAGCCTTTTCTCTTTCTTTGCAGGGAACTTTAAAGAAAATTATTGTTGGGAATGACCATCCAGGGACAGTGTTAGATCCCAGGTCGCCATCAAAGGAAGCTTAAATTGTATTCATGATACCAAGCTGTCCCCAGTCACCACAATATGGTTTTTTTTTTCCCACAAACTTTCACTTCATTTTCCATCACGTTTGTTTTCACCATGTTACCTGAATCGATGGCGGCCACAGCTGCTTTGTGTTTTGTTTGTGTGTATTCACAGTTTCCTTGTCAGCTAGTCCTTCTCTGGATGTCCTTTCTCAGAAAGCATTTAACTAAAATTAGAGACTCCTTACCCTAACCAAAGCTGAGAAGCATTCTCATATGTTTTATTTTTATTTATTCATTAATTTTTTGAGACAGGGTCTTGCTCTGTAGCTCAGGCTGGTCCTGAACTCATTGGTGTAGCCCAGGCTGGCCTTGGACTCAGGACAATCTGCCTGGCTCAGCCTCCCAAGTGCTGGGGTTAAGGTGTGCGGCTCTACTCCCAGCTTATGTGGTGCTGGGGAATTAAATTCCGGTACCTAGCGCTTGCGTAGCGCTTGCTAGGTAAGCGTTTTAACTGCTGAGCTATTCCTCCAGTCCTCTCATATGTTTTAGAATGATTCTCTGTAATGTGAATTGAAAAAAGAACTTTGTGTCTTTGTGTGCTTAAATTGTCAAATCTGTATTTGTTGTATTCTGATACTAGTTTATTTTGTCCTGTTCAGAGTCTGAAATCCAGCTTACCTCTTACTTCTGTGGTCTTTCATCAGTGTTTGCTTTCACAACCAAAGTTCTGGGCCATTCAGACGTCAGCCTTGATGCTCCGGACAAAACTGGAGAGAGGAAGCACACGCCGGGTGGAACGGGCAATGCGGCAGACACAGGTAGAGAACAACGTGGTGGGGGTGGAAGGGCCGGAGCGGCGGACAAGGGTAGGGACCGCTGTGCCAGCGCTGCGATTCCTCGAACTCCGAGGTGCTGCAAGTAGACAGATGTACGGTGGCAAATGAAAGAATGGGGGGACTTGTGTTTGACTCAGACACTTTGCTGTTATGTACAAGGCAGGTTCAGGAGTTCTTACCTCCAGTCTCGGCTCTGTCGATTAGTAGTTCTAACGATTCAGCATTAAGCTTCCGTAAGCCTCGTTATCATGTGTAAAAGAGGGCAATAATAATAGCCCTTGTAAGTTTCTGGTAAGCAGTAAAAGAGGCAATGTAGGAGTTACAAAATGTTTCAGGAAAAAAATTCATCTTTTAATAAAAAATTTGCTGATGAACTAACCATGTGTGTAAATTGAATCTGCATTTGGTCATCAGTCTTCATCTGATAGTGCCAATTTCTATTTGGTGGGTAAATTTTATTTATCTCTTTCACATATTGAAAAGTCACCCAAGATACAGTGTAAATTTATTACCAAGAAAACCAGAAAATCTTGGAAAAGAGGCAACATTTCATAAAGTAGATGCCTTAGTCCATTTGTGCTGTGACAAAGTGCCTGAGACTAGGGTTTTTATAGAAAACAGAAATGCATTTCTTACAGCTCTGGAGGCTGAGAAATCAGAGATCAAGGTGCTGGCAGGCCCGTGGCTGGTGACTGCTTCTCGTTGCAGATAGAGCTGTCTAGTTTCCCTCACAAGGCAGAAGGGCAGGGAGGAAACCTGTCCTCACAGGTCCTTTCGTGAAGACTCCTGTGACTTAATCTTATCTTAAAGCCTGTCTCCTAATACTTTCACACTGGTCTTTAAGTTTCAACATAAGAGTTCTGAGGGACATCTTCACGTCATAGCAGTCAATGAAAATGATATGATCAAAATTTATTTTTACTTGGAAACAATTTTAAACCTGTATAAAAACAATTCAAAGACCCTCCCTATAGCCTTCACCGTGAGACCTTCTTTAAGTTTTATCAGTGTCCTAGTAGTGTCCTAGCATCCAAGCATAGTGCTGGCTGTCTGTTCTTTCAGTCTGCTTCAATTGGGAGCAGTTCCCCAGTCCTTTATGGGGTTGGCATTTCGAAGATTACTAGTTAGTTATTTCAGAGACTACTTTTTTTTGAGACAAGGTCTTGCTCCATAGCCCAGGCTGGTCCTACACTCACCATAGAGCCCAGGCTGGTCTTGGACTCAGGGCAATCTTCCTGTCTCAGCCTCCTGAGAGCTGGGATCACAGGTGCCACCCCACCTGGCTTATGTGGTACTGGGGCATCAGCTCAAGTGCTAAGCATTTTAGCTGCTGAGCCATTCCTCCAGCCCCAGAGACTACCTGTTAGTTTGAGTTTGTCTGAGGTTTCCCTGCGAATGGATGGATTCCTTGACAGTGACAGCAGTAGGAAGTGTTGTATTCTTGTCTCTCAGGTGGCATGGCTCATTCATCCTGTCATGGGTTGCTATAGTTTGGGTCTTGAGTGTACGCCAAAAGACATGTATTTAGAACTGTGTGGTACTGAGAGGCAGAGTTTGGCTGGAAGGAGCCTATGTTTAGGGTTTGACCTAGAGGAATTGTATCAATTTGTTGATGGGGAGTGGGGAGTGCCCACGGCAAAGCTTTTAGGTGTTTGTTATTGGCTTATGGACCAGGAAATGAGGCAGTGCCCGACTGGCACCTCTGAACTAAGTAGAAGAAACATTGTTACAGCTTCTTCCTGGCGAGACTCTTCCTGCCTGATTCTGCAGATTCTCTTGGCTTCTGTCTGCAATGGGGTGAGCAGCTCTCTAGCCTCTGTGTCTACCGTGGACCTCCACCATGGCAGGCTGCCCCGTGAGTGGACTGTGTGTGTGAGAGATCTTCTTATACTGTGAGCTAAGTAAACCTTTCCTCCCTTAAAATGTGTATGTTGGGTGTTTTGTCACAGCAAAGATAAAGTAACTAAGACACTGGTGATATTATTTGATCGTTGGAGTTTACTGAAGTTTGCAGGGTTTCTCCGCAACATGAAATTCCTTTTTTCTATTGTATGTCATGAATATTTTAGGGGAATGACTTTGAGGCTATCATCGTTACTCACAAGCTTTAGCATTTATTGCTGTTCCCTGCATGCCTTAGTTATTTTCTCATTGCTGTGATTCAATACCCAACATCCACAGGATGGGAAAGATTTATCGTAACATGGGTGGAGGGGCTGGAAATTGGTAGAATCACATGGTGAGACTGCAGCTAGAGCTGGAACCCAAGTTCCTGGGCATGGTGGAAGAGAGAGACTGACTAGGAGGGCAGAACTAGCACACGCCCCTTCAGGCTAAGCCCACGCCACTCCACGTAAAGCACCTGCCCTTTCCAGCCAAGCCCCACCTCTCAACCCTATATAGTATGCATAGGAACTTGAGGCTTTGGGGAGACATTTCAGATCCAAAGCACACTGCCTATGTGAGTTATTACCATGATGGTTGTCAGTGGAAATTTTCTAATTGTGCAGTTATTTAATAATTCTGTATTGATATTCTCCTATAGGCGTGCTCTCCCTTATTCCTTGTGCTTATTTGAGTGTGGATTCATGTGCTCCTGTTTTATTCATTGGGATGTAATCTGATACTGTCAATATTCACTTTACACTTAATTTTTTATTTGAGAAAATTCTAGCTCATTTGAGCACACAGAGCTTATATACAGAATATTTGTTGTTGTATTAAAAGCAAATCCATAGACAGAAGTGAGTTTTCTCTGTAAGAGATTGCAAATTTTAGTATTTTGTTTTCCATTTTTTTCTTCTATCTTTTAGGAGTAGTAGAATTTCTTGAGTTTTTATCAGGGTACATGATTTCCCATCCTCCTTTGCATGTAAGAAGAGCCATGTAGGTAACTTCTAAATAAAAGGATACGGGTGTAAATGATGTAATATGAGTCATGCCCTTAAAAGGAAGTGTGTGTGTTCCTCTGACTGCTTGGGATATCCCTCCACCCATTCTGAATCACTTACTGTTGTATTTATGAATGAGAGAGAAATAAACTTCTATCTTGCTCTAAGTTTGTTGTTTGTTTATGTTAGCAATACTAGGAATTAGATGCAGAGCTTCCCCACTGAGCTAAATCCCCAGATTCATTTTTAATATTTTTTGGAACCCAGGATGGGCTCAAACTTGTGATCTTTCTGCCTTAGCCTCCCAGAGTGCTGGGATTATGGGCCTGCACTGCCAGGCTTGGTTTAAGTATTATTAAATATCTTTGTTATAGCAATCTTTTTTTGAAGTTTTTTTTTAAACTAATACGGAACATTTCATTAGATTCTAGGACCAAAAATAATTTCTTATGGACAACACTTTACTAAGGCTGCTGGGAATACAAAGATTATTTCTCAATCATCTCAATATTTCTCCCACTGCGGGAGCCTAGAAATATTTACACCTCAGTAGCAATAAGCATGCATAGTACCAGATCTTGGTTTCTAAGTATCATTCTTTAGTAATCGGAAACAGAGCTCCATGGATGAATGGCTGATTTTAGAATTGTAGCAGTTCAAGCAAGAAAAATCCAAGATGTGCCTGGAACATATTATGGTGTGAGAAAGTAAGCTAGTGCTGAAAAGAGAAAGAAACAGAGAAAGCGTGAAAGGGAGCCTGCGTGGCCAGCCAGGCAGCCAGTCTAAATGATGAAGACGTGTCCTGGGGCAGATGTTTGTGTTATCTTGAATCTTGAGTTAGGTGTTTTTTAACCCAGAAATTGGCAGGAAATAACGGAATATAAGACAATGCGAGGTAGCCTATGTATAGGTTTCCTGAATAACTGTGTTGGGTATCACCAGCCACGGTGAGCCGTGCTAGGTGGTAAGAGAGAGGGAGAGCTGACGGAGAAGGGGAGCGCTGGGCTAGTCTATGCCAGTTTCATGCTGAGCAAAGGCGAGACAGGCTGGTCTCTTCCTTTCGGGAATTGCTTTCTGGTGCCAGTTTTTATACAAGGTTGAAGACCTTTTTTTTTTTTTTTTTTTTTTTTGAGGCAGGGTCTCACTCTGTAGTTCTAGCTGGTTCTGAACTCACTGTGGAGCCCGGGCTGACCTTGGACTCAGGGCAGTCTGCCTGCCTCAGCCTCCTGAGTGCTGGGATTACAGGCGTGTGCCACCATGCTCAGTTTATGTAGTGCTTTGGGTACTTAGCGCTGGGATATCACTGAGCCGTTCCTCCAGTCTGATAGGGTTGAAGAATTTTGAGTTTCTCTTCTTGTAAAAGAAACTGTGGGCAGCCATATGGTTAAAGCAACATTTGAAGATAGTTTTACAGCTCCATGCAGCATATATTGGCTGGTAATAAAGACATAGTTAAGGGGCTGCTGTAGTAGGTCTGTTGGGAGGAAATGCTGTGTAGATAGAAGGGAAAGACAAAGTTAATAGATGTTTGAATTAGGTTTTTGTTTTAATTTGGGTAATTCATTTAATTTAGACTTGAAATTAAAAGAATAGGTAATAAACCTGAAAACCTTTTGTATGTGATTGCTTAAATGCAAGTATCTTAAGAAAAAGATGTTTCAAGTAAGACTAGTTTCTCAAAAATGGATATCAGGAAACTAAACAGTTGTAGTACGTAATAGAAAACAGCTCAAATATCTTTTTTTTTGTTTAAAACTTTTGACTTGCTTTATTAATCTAAATAGTACTGGAATACATTCTCTCTTTAATAAAGAAGAGTGCCCTGGAAATGTTTTCTTTCTATTCATCTCTGCCATTAACTTTGGTATATAAGATGATGAAGTCATCATCCTCTGTTTTTTCGTAGTGGCACATTGAAGTTGTGGCTCTTTTCTGTGTTTGTGTGTAGTACATCTTTTCAACTTGCAGCCTGCATTAGTATGGATTCGTGCCGGGTAACAGGAGTGTGCTTTGAGTAGGGAACGTGGATTTAAGCGAAGAGTCAGACCCCGGCACTAGCATCGTGCCCGCCTTGGCCACACTGCACTTGAGCTGTCCTCATCTTGCTGGCCGCGTGCTGCGTTGTCAAACCAGCTGTGGAGCTCGCTCTTCCCTTACAGAGCACAGTCAGGGGAAGCTGGTTCTGCTTCAGTTGTGTGGTAACTTCGCAGAAGTTTTCATTCTCCAACCCAGAAACTGTGGAAGATAGCCAGATCATGTGACAGAATGAATGCCAAATTTGTCTAATTTTTTTGTCATTGTTGAGCCACTTAGCTCATAATCTGAACTTAGGCCAGTTCCTCTGACTCAGAATCAGATATTGCTATTTGTTGAAGTTACTCATCCCTGAAGAATAAGAAAAAAATTAATAAAAAATTACACATATGTAAGCAGTGTTTTAAAATTTTTACTTTAGTTTCTCTTTCCTTCCAGGACTGTGTAAAGTGACACAATGATAAACGAAGCTGGCAGTGAGGGTGGGGGACTGGGGTGGTCCCAAGGGAGCAGCCTCCTCGCGTGGTCTTCCTGGTGACGTCAGGCAGTTCATTACAGAGGAAGACATCCTCACACAGGACAGGTGGGGAGGGCTTGCCAAGGGAGGAGACATGTCAAACTTGAAAACAAAATGTTGAATCACAGCTAAAGGTAAATAAATAAAAATTATAAAATCCACAGAGGGGTGAGGGTTGTATAGTAGATAGTCCTTTAAAAGCATTTTTTTTAAAAAGTGATATCAGAGGGCTGGAAGAATAGCTCAGCAGTTAAAGCCCTTGCCTAGCAAGCACAAGGCCTGGAATATGACTCCCCAGCACCACATAAGCCACATGTGTTGGCGTAGCCCAAAATCCCAGCACTTGGAAGGCTGAGGCAGGAGGATTGTTCCGAGTTCAAGGCCAGCCTGGGCTACATAATAAGTTTAGGATCAGCTTAGACTAAAGAGCAAGACATTGTCTCTAAGTAAACGAATGAGTGAATGAAGGACTGAATGGTACTGGCGATCGAGCGCAGGGCCTTCATAGAACCTGTGTTGCCAGGCCATTTTTTGATTTTGAGACAAAGTCTTACTAAATTGCCCAGGTTGGGCTGAAGCCTGTGATCCTCCTGCCTTATTCTCCTGGAGTGCGGAGATTATAGCCCTGTGCCACTAGGGCCAGCCAGAAACGCGTTCTCTGTCTCTGTCTCTGTCTCTGTCTCTGTCTCTGTCTCTGTCTCTGTCTCTGTCTCTGTCTCTGTCTCTCTCTGTCTCTCTCTCTCTCTCTCTCTCTCTCTCTCTCTCTCCCTCCCTCCCTCCCTCCCTCCCTCTCTCCCTCTCTTAAGTTTTTCATACTGGAGGTTGAACACAGGACCTGCACACTGAGCAACATCCTTAGCCCATTTTTATTTTTGATTTTGAGACAAGGTCTAGCTAAATTGCTGAATTTCCCAGGCTGGTCTCAAAGTTGTGATCCTCCTGCCTCAGTCTCCCCAGTGTGCTGGGATTAGAGGCTTATGGCGCTGGAACTGGCTGAAAGGACTCATGATGAACGTGTTTCAAAGCTGTGATGATGCTGGTGAAGATGAAGAAAATAGTGTTTATGGAAGTTTTGTTTATTGCAATGGCTGTGATTCAGAAACTGAATGAATTAAAGAGGAATAATATTCTTTAATAATCAGTTATAGTTCAGGGGCTGGGTGTGTAGCTCAGTAGTTAAAGTGCTTGCCTAGCAAGCACAAAGCCCTGAGCTCAGTCTCAATACCATATAAACTGAGTGTGGTGGCACAGTCCTGTAATCTGAGCACTCGGGGGGCTGAGGCAAGAGGATTGCTGTGAGTTTGAGGCCAGCCTGGAACACAGAGCAAGATCCTGTCTCAAAAAAAAAAAAAAGAAAAAGAAAAAATCGTATATACTACTCTATACCAGTGAAGTATAGTTTTCTCTATTGTTACTCAGCTTTCCTTTTCCTATCTAACCAAAATTCACATAATCAGCATTTTTCCCTAAGACCATTTATTTTCTCTTTATTATAGTGAAAATGACAGTGTGTCTTAAATGCACGTAACATAATAAATGTATAATAGAAAATTTTGTTTGCTCAGGATTAATTTGTTATATTTGAAGCAAAACTAATACTGTGAGAAAAATTATGCAAGCTCTTAAATTGAGTGTACAGTGTGTCACAAAATCACCATATAATGGAAAACTTAAACTTTTGGGTCATTGTGTAGCATATTGTAGTATAATACAAATATAATACAGGTTAATTGAAGCTACATTAATTCGAAAGGACCATTTAATTTATGTTCAGACCAAAACAGTCGTACATCATTGTCTTTTTAACATTATCTGCTGTGAACTAAGGTTAGGTAAATACAGTTTGGTCATGGGAGATTTATGATATATATTTCTTTTTTATGTTCATTGTTTAAATAATCATGCTGAACAATTCTGACTACTCATTTATCTCTTGCATCTGTTAATTTAAACTGTGAAGATGTGTCCCTGTGCACAGGGTTGTACTCTGAAGGTGACTACCCAGACAGGATTGCTATCCTTTACCCTTGAATTTCTGATGACTGTACTTGTATACATGTTTTGGGGGAGTAGGGATTTAAAAAAATAGTTGTTGATTATGGAGGGAGATGGCCCCAGAACAGAGGATGCTCTCATGGTGAATGTTAGTCCTTCTGTGTGAGCCTCACCACCCCACCGCCAGGCTGGGGATTGAACCTGCGGCCTTGCCTCTGAGCTGCTGAATGTCTCATTAAGTTGCTCAGTTGCCTGTGCTAGGCTCAGACTGTGTGGTCCTCCTTCCTCAGCATCCCAGTGTTTCCGGATTATAGACATGTGTCAGCAGGTCTGCCTGAAACATTTTCTCTTAAAAAATTGGTGGTCTTTGACAGGTTTGCTGGTGTGTGCCTGTAATCCCAGTATGCTGGCAGGTCGAGGCAAGGGAATCACAAGTTTGAGCCCAGACTGGGTTATTTAGTGACTTAGTAAGACCCTCTCTCAATAAGAAATGAAAGAAGAGGTAGGGATGTAGCTTAGTGCAGAGGCCCTGGGTTCAATCTCTAGTAAAATACATATGTACAAACACATATGTGTGCATACACACACAGAATTGGTGATCTTTTTCCCCATTTTTATTGTATAAAAGTCTTAGTACCACACATGATTATTTAGTCTGGTCAGAAAGATTTTAAGTGAGCGATGATAAATTCCCTATTCCTAGTTCATTTTTAGCAATATTTTTGTTAGTCTAGTGATTTTCATTGTAGGTTCAAATATTTCTAGTTTTTAGATTTTTTTTTTTTTTTTTTTTTTTTGAGACAGGGTTTGGCTCTGTAGTCCAACCTAGGTCTGAACTCACTGTGGAGCCCAGGCTGGCCTTGGACTCATGGCAATCCTCCTGCCTCAGCCTCCCAAGTGCTGTGATTACAGGCATGTGCCGCTGTGCCCGACTTATGTGGTGCTGGAAAATCAATCTCGGCAAGTGCTTTAACCTCTGAGCCATCCTTCCAGCCCAATTTTTTAGACTTTAAAAGCCCTGTCCTTCTCACTTAACAACTTCAGAGAGAACCTGTGGCCTCCACACTGTTGCTCGGTGGGCTGTTGGCACGTTTCTCCCTCTCATCCACTCACACAGTGCTTTTCAGGTGTCAGCAGTTGTTACTCTGCATTTTGTTGTATAATTTTTGTCATCTGTATTTGTTATGTACGTTTTTTAAAAACTTGGGGCTAGAGACATCGCTAAGTAGTTAAAGCACTTGCCTAACAAGCACAAGGCCCAGAGATTAATTCTCCAGCACCACCCAAGCCAGGTGTGGTGTTGCTGCCTGGAGTCCTGTGGAGGCTGAGGCAAAAGGATTGCTGTTTGTTTGAAGGATTGCCATTTGTGAGTTCAGGAGCAGCCTGGATTACACAGCAAGACCCTGTCTCAAACAAAAAAAGACAAAAAAAAAACCCTCTTTAACCCAATTTAGCAGTATTACAACTATATGTTAGTTATAGAGACAGTGGTGTGATTGGACCCACAGAGAGAGAAATGTAGCACTTTGGATCTTTGGATCTGTAAACTTGTAGCGCTGCTTTAAGGAAGGTATTTCAAGAGTCAAGGTCCAGGGCTTTTCTGTTGATTTCTTTTTTGCTTTCTTCACTCATTCTGCTTTGTTATGATTGTTTCTTTAGTGCCAGATGTTATCTGAATCTTTGTAAGAAATATTTTTCTGTCATAATTTAATAGGCTAGCTGGGTATAGCATGCTAGTGTGAAAGACATCCTTGCCCAGGACTTTAAATGAGGTCATTACTTAACTTTCAGCATTCCAGTTTGCTGACAAATATGGCAATCTGATTCTTGTTTCCTTTTAAATTATGTTTCTTTTCTTCTTGTTTTGACACCTTTTAGAATTTCCTCTCCCTCTTTGGAATTCTAAATTTGTAGTGGGCTCTAGAGTCACAGTGCCTCTTTCAGATCCTGCCTTTGTTGGATAATAGCGGTTTACGCTTTGCACAGGCTCTTAAACTCTCTCTGCCTTAATGTCCTCACGTATATAAGTGGAATAAATGGAGGCTTTGGGAGGGTTACATGAGTTAATATTTAGAACAGTGTCTCTCATGTGTCAAGTGCTTGATGTTAGTTGTCATAATAATTGTTGTTTTCTCTTGGTGGAGTACATATCAGTTCTTTATATGTTAGCAGTCATGTCTCTGTTTATCATAGGTATTTTCTCTTTCTTTAATCATACTTCTGTATTCACCTAGTAAGTAGCGTCTTTCTCCATATCACTTCTGGAGGTGGAATTATAATATCCCTGTGTTAAACCTCCGGGACCTGTCTACTGTGACTTTTCTCTCTTTTTTTGCCTTCTTGCTTGATATTGTGAGAGATTTTTTTTTCCCCACTGTTTCCTCTGTTTCTGTGGTTTTGGTGATTAGCTCAGTTTAGTCCACCCATGGAATTATCTACTTAATGTTTTCTTTTTTGAAATGAGGTCTTTTTGTATCACCCTGACTGGCCTTGGACTCATGATCTGACCTAAGCCTTCCAAAGACCAGAATTGCAGGCGTGCCCAACCATGTCTGGCTTTTTGACAACTATTTTTAATATCCAGGAAGTTTGTATTTTTATGGTTACTTTTTCATAAAGTTCCTTTCTTAAAAACACAGTATCTCGTGTAACTTCTCTTTATGTTATTAATTACAATTGAAAAAATTTTCTCCTTTGATGAATTATCCCCTCTGGGGTGAGTTGTTTTATATGCTTATCTTGGCCCCTTTTTTCCTTAGGTACTGCTTTTCACAAATTTCTGGTGATCAGCCACAGTCAGTTGGTAGATGGTAAAGTGAGTTGTCTCACAGTTTGTAGTTCTCCTGGATAGACTTTAGAAATGAGGACAGACTGCAGACTTTGCAACTTTAGCAAGGTGTGTCTACATGCAGTAGTAGGTTTTGTTTTAAGGTATCAGGGACCTTGTTTCTGCTATGTCTTCCTCTAGATCTCTATTTGAAAAATGAAGAAGATTGTACTGTCACGTAACTGACACACAAGCTAAGAAATCTGAACTTGAGAAACCCTTCTCTCAGAAAACCTAGGGCAGAGCTAAGGCACAGAGGTCACTGCACTGGAAATCCAAGGTAATTGGACTCCTGGTTGCTAAAACAGAGATTCTTCTCTTTGTAAGTAGGCCCGATATCTCTCAGTGCTTCATTCCTTTGATTTTCTCCCTCTGATAATACATGTGAGATCTGAGACAGTAAGTATCTCATAGTGACCCATGCAGTGAACCTGTTTACAGTCGCACCAACCGTATATGATCTGCTGCCCTTTGAGCTCATAAAAAGTAATAAGAAACTGGTGTTCATGGATTAGCTCTATAGATAGTGATAATGCCTGGTTTATTTTTTTTTAAAGCTGGACAAAGGAGTTTTGTATATTCTACCAAAAAGAAATAACTGAGGAGATAAATATACTTGCTCTAATTTGAACATTACAGAAAATGTGTTGGTTAAAAAAAAGAAACCTCTTATTTCACATATGTAAATGTTATACTTCAGTTAATACAGGTTAAAATAATGTATCCTGTACAAATATTCCCATAGTAATCATGGTATAAGTGAATAAAGCGTCATTGAGAAAAGAAAAAAGCCAAATGATATCAGTAAAGACTTGGCCTGATCTGGAGGAAAAGACTTGAGTGAGCACAGCAGAAGAAGTGAATGAGAGCTTTGTGTGGGCTTGTGTTGTGTGTAGATCTCAGGCCCAAACTGAGGTGGGAGGGGAGGGAAATGACACACACAATGTCAGGATGTAGTTCTGTGTGGGAAAAGAACATGGGCATGACCAAGGGACTGGGGCGTCTGATAAGGCCACGGAAGGAGCTGCCTGGAGGGATGCTGATAGGCTGCATCCAGGATATGGGTAGCATGATACTGGAACAGTGCAAAATATGCAATGACGGCTTTGTAGATAAGTGGGATGAAAGGGTGAGTGATGGACAACGCGTGGAGCCCTCACAAGTTATGGGAAAGTGAAAAATGGGTAGTCTGCTGCTTCCAAAAGCCTTACAAATGCCTTCAGTAGATGCTGGGGACGCACTGAAGTCCTCTGGGCAGGGTCATGTTATGATGCTTGCACTGATGTGTTAGTTTTCTTGGGAGGATGCCTGTGGACTTCTTCACACCTTCAGACAGCGTGTCCCAGAGTTGCCTGAATGTTTTTATCATCCTGTGGGATGCTTGTTAAAATACAGCTTGTTAGCCTGGCCCTCAAAGATTCTGGGTACAGTAATTGGTAATTGTGAGCACTTTTGGGACAGACTGCACCCCCCCCTCCCCTTTGCACTCTGTAGCTCAGGCTGGTCCTGAACTACCTATGGAGCCCAGGCTGGCCTTGGACTCACAGCAGTCCTCCTGTCTCAGCCTTCCAAGTTCTGGGATTATAGGCACATGCCACCACATTTCGCTTATTTGGTGCTGAGAATTGAACTCAGGTACTTAGCATTTGCTAGGCAAGCACTTTAACCGCTGAGCCATTCCTCCAGCCTCTAGGCTGTCTTTAGCACAGTAGGCCATTTATCTGCAGTAGCTCTGGGAGTTTTTTCTTTTTCAGTACATACAAATCCCAAGCTGAAAGGTATTCTTCTCATTATTGAGGCTGGTGCTCTGTCTTACTTAACAGGGGGCCAGAAGGAGCTTTGTTTGTTATCATCCTATGTATTTGCGGTACATAACAATTGCATTGAACTGGGGGAATTGGTGTGTCTTAATCATTTTTACTTCCTCATCCTCCTCATCTTCGGGTCTCCCTGAAGGCTGCCTCATGCTTCCTGTCATCTCTTTTATTTTGCTCACTTACTAACACTTTGGGTTTCTCATAACAGAGAGACCATGTCATATTTTACCTTCTGGTTCTGGTTTGTTTCACTAAGCAAAATGGTTTTAGTGCATCCATTTTTCTACAGATGACTCAAATTTTTCTCTCTTATGGCAGAGCTGTACTCTATTGTATATGTATGCCGCATTTTCTTTATCTACTCATATGTTGATGGGCATGTAGGCTACTTCCAGAATTTAGCTGTTATGAATTGTACTGCTATAAACATAGGTATGCATGTGTCACTATAGTATGCTGCCCTTACCTCTTCTGGAAAGATATGCAGAAGAAGTGTTGTTGGACCAAAGGAAGCTTCTATTATCAGTTGTTGCTCATATGTTGATAGGCATGTAGGCTACTTCCAAGATTTAGCTGCTATGAATTGTACTGGTATAAACATAGGTATGCATGTATCACTATAATATGCTGTCCTTCACTCTTTTGGAAAGATATCCAGAAGAAGTGTAGTTGGACCAGATGAAACTTCTATTGTCAGTTTTTTGAAGAATATCTATTGATTTTAATAATGATTGAACCAGTGTAGAGTACCACCAACAGTGGAAATGGGTTTCTTTCTCCCAAAACCTCTCCTGCTATTGTTGGTTTTTGAGTCCTTGGCAATAGCCATTCTTATTGGAGTAAGGTGGAATCTCAGTTGTTTTACTTTGCATTTCCCTAATGGCCAAAGGTGGTGAACTTTTCTCATGTACTCATTGGCCATTTGTATTTCTTGAGAAGTGTCTATTCATTACAATTGCCCATTTTTTTGAGTGTGTTTTTTACTTTTAGAGTCTAGTCTTGAGTTCTTTGTATATTCAGGTGTTAGACCTCTGAGGAGCAGCTGGCAGTTGTCTCACCTCGTTGCTGTCCAATCACTCTGCTGAGTTTTTACCTTTACTTTGAGGAAGTCTTTTGATTGTAATTCTGTTTGTTGACTCTTGGTGTTATTTCTTGTGCAGTGCTGTTTTGTTAAGAATGTCAACAGATATGCCTATGACTTAAAGGGTTTTATCACTTTTATATTCCAGCAGGTATTCTTTTACTTCTTTTTTTTTTGGAGACAGAGCCTCACTGTGTAGTTAGGCAGGTCCTGAGCTCACTCTATAGCTCAGACTGGCCTCAAACTCGCATTAACCCTCCTGTCTCAGCTTCCTGAGTGGTGGCATTACAGACATGTGCCACCATATCTAGCTGTATTTTAATATCTACATCCCTTGCCCATTTTTATTGTTGATTACAAGACAGGATCTTGCCAAGTCACTAAGATGGCCTGGTGAGGTTTGAACTTGAGATCCTCCTCAGACTTTCAGTGTGCTGAGACAAGTCTGTGTCACCAGGCCTAACTGCTTTTAGTACAATACTCCTTTGAGTCTAAATTTATTATTTTGCATGTGAATAACCTGTTTTCTCAGTATTATATGTTAAAGAGGTATTCTGGTTTTCATTAGGAATGTTCCCCCAAAGCCTCACATGTCCGGATGTTGCAGAATGCCGGTGGAATCATTGTGCTATTAAGAAGTGGGGCCTGGTCAGGAAGGGTGAATTACGGGAAGGGTGGTATGTAGTGGATTAGGAACGTGTAGTACATTGCAGATTCTTGGCATATGGCACATTACTGGACATGTGACCAGGAAAGGGCAGATTGCTGGGGCTTAGCTTACCAGGCTTGACCTGGAAGAGGCAGATTGGACTTGACCTAGAAGGATATGCTGCAGTTCTTCTGCCTTGCTTTCCACTTGCCTTCCTATCTGCCATGCCATGATTAACTCTCCAGCTTCTACCATGTGCTTCTGTCATTGCCAGACATTTATGAATACAATGAGATAATCTGAAACTGAGCTGAAATAAGTCTTTCTTCCCTTAAATTATTAATGTTGAGTATTTTGTCACAGCAACAAAAAAGTAACTAAGAAATGATAGCAAAAGCAGGGTCATTGCCATGACCTTACCTAAACGATGTGGTTTTAAGCCTTTTGTACTGGCTTATGGGTGGAAAGGTTTGAAAATGCCTGCTACAGAAGTCTTAGAATGCTGTGAGACAAGCGTGGTAGGAGATCTGGTCAGAGCTCAGAAGGCCAGAATGCTGACAGAAGTATGGATTATAAAGGCCACCAGACTCAAGAGCTGAGCTTGATGGGAGGTTCTGGCCAGTGTTTGGAAGACCAGAATGCCCAGAGAAATTCAGATTGGAAAGACCAGGCTTAAGAAGTTTCAGATAGGAAGGCGGACTTAAATGACATTTTAATTTAGAAACCATGCATGCTAAACTCCAGCAAAAAGCATGTTGGTATTTTGCTCTTGTCCAGAGATTTTGACTGAAACTGAGATTAAAGGCAGTGGGCTACTTAATATGGTGAAGGAAATTTCAAGGCAGCCCAGTGTTCAGGCTGTCTCAGGGATACTGGTTGTGTTTTCTTAGCCTACTCCCTGGCAAAAAGCAGGAGAAAATAGCAGAGAAAAATGATGTAAAACATTCACAGTTTTGCCAGACTGAAATGGTCTGCAATGCAAAAGACTGCATTGTTGTTAAAGGGATTAACGTTAGAAAGAAGCCAAGTACTTGGAAGCAGGATTGTTAGAAACGGCGCATAGCAATCTTCCTGTCCAAACAAAGGATGGACTTGGGAGGCATGGACGACAGGGTATGAGGCTTTAATTTCCTTTTGCAAAAGGGTGTCCTTCCCACGTGCAAGTGGAGAAAAGACCGGCAAGCATGGCCGGGGGGACCTTTTTCCTAACTCGCAAGGCCCTGCCCCCACCGTTTCCCATTGGCGGGATTCACAGTCTTCCCGGGAAGATCTAAAGCATTGGCTCAGGGCCACGTTTATCACAACGTCACATCCTAATCCCTCCTCCCTCCTTTCTGCCTGTCTGGTCACCTGATCGCGTACGGCGCGAAAATGTAAAGATCCACCAT
>PVKB01006682.1:0-54624 GCA_004027205.1 Ctenodactylus gundi
GGGGACTGTGTCTCCGTGAGCAGTGCCCCACATGGTGCCCAGGGCCCCTCCTGAGCCAACCGGCGGTCCCCGGGGTACGGGCATCACAGTCCAACCAGGGGCCCTAGGGGACCACGGAGCCTGCTGGCCCCACTTGCTGCTGGCAGGGCCTTTCCGAGGACCAGGAGCCGCTCCCTACGGTGAAACCAAAACCTCCCCAGGTCACAACGTCCGTCCTGCCAGGCACTGTGGCACACACCGATGATCCTAGCGTTCTGGGAGGCTGAAGCAGGGACCATAAGTTCAAGCCCAGCCTGGGCCACTTAGTGAGACCCTGTCTCAAATAAACAGTGAAGAGGTAGGAGTGGATAGGGGGCGTTGGTAACGTAGATCAGTGCAAAGGCCCTGGGTTCAATTCACAGCATGAAAAACTATCAGTCTCCCGTTCCAGCAAAAATGGGCTTCTCTCTCTCTCTCTCTCTCTCTCTCTCTCTCTCTCTCTCTCTCGTCCCAGGTCCTCAGGAGGCTGTAGGTCAGCAGACAGATTTCTCATTTCAGCAAAAGCACAGGGTTTGGAAAGGCCACCCTGTCCACACGGCAGGACCACATCCAGCCGGGCCGGGGTCCCTCTCCGCCTCTGCCTGGCCCACAGCATCCTGCCCCTGGCTGTCAGAAGCCCTGCACCCCGGCCCGCACTTTCCTCTGCAGGAAATGAGCCCGGCTTCCTCCTCCGCTGGTGTCAGGATCCCCGCGGTCCTTAACGGGCACCGCCCGCCACCCGGTAATTCAATTAAGGAAACGGCACAATTAGAACCAGAAAATCATCTAGACAGACGAGGCCGTTAGGGTGGGATTTTCTTATTTAGCACAGGGAAAATGCAATTAAGCGAAGCGACTTATTAAAAACACCTCCTCGGATACGAGCGCGTGCCCAGCCGCCAGGGCCCTGCGCTGCCTCAGCAGCCCGGCTCAGGGATTCCCTGGAGAAGCGTCCACGTCTCAGAGTGGATGGAAGAAATTAATCCGGAAATGCCCGGAAGTTATTGCAGAACCTAATTATTCCCACGGTTCTCACATGATGTGTTCATGTGAGTCTGATAAGAAGACCCATCCTACAGCACCTAGATTTATATAAACCCTAAGGGAGAAAGAAGCCAGCTACGGGGCACCAGCTGGCCTGCGATCCCAGCGTTCTGGGAGGCTGAGACAGGCAGGTAGAAAGTTTGAGACCAATCTAGGCAATGTAGCAATTTATTGAGACTCTGTCTCTAAACAAAATAAAATGGACTGGGAATGTAGGTCTGTGCAAAGGCCCTGGGTTCACTTCCCAGTACCACACAAAGAAAGAAAGAGGAAGAAAGAAAGAGAGAAAGAAAGAAGAAAAGAAAAGAGAGAGAAAGAAAGGAAAGAGAAAGAGAGAGAGAGAGAGAGAGAGAGAGAGAGAGAGAGAGAGAGAGAGAAAGAGAGAGAGAGAAATTTACTTTCCAGGTGGTGAGTAAAAAAGTTCCTGGGACGTTATTCAATAACAGCACAGAGGCATCTGTACGCATGGCCCATACCACAGGCTAAGGGTGGAGTGTTAGGTGTGTTTAAAGGCGTAGATGGGGACAGTTATCAGCCAGGTGTGCTCCCTTCTCGGCGGACAGGGCGCCCCGAGCCAGGATGCAGCACAAAGACCCGCCCGACGTCCTCACTCCGTGATGCGGCCCCTTTCCTCTTTGGACACCAGCTGCCTGGACACACGTCCGCGCTCTCTGGTGCTGAACCCCGCAGCACCTCGGTGTTCCCGAATACGGGAACGACGGAAGAGCCACTCCGCAGGCCATCCGTGAGCACAACGGCCCGAGACGCGTGAATTCAGTCCTTCACTCGTGGTAGTCATTCATCCAAATAGCAAGTACAGCTTGACGGCAAGACTCCCAGCTCTGTTCCACCCTGGGATGCAGCTGCAGGCACAACTGCCGAGTGGGGCCGCGTCTGGTGAGAGGTGACAGGTGACAAGAGAAGACGAGGAAACGCAGTCTAAGTGCACTCCTAGGAGAGAAGTCAGGAGGGGACAGGACAGGGAGCAGGGAAGGCACGGCAGAGACGGGGAATCGGAAGAAAAATGTTAAGCAAGCAAGGGCATAGCCAGTGCTAAGGCCCTGAGGCAGGAACAGGCCTCACGGCTGGGAAACAACAGAGAGGCTGTGTGTGGCTGGAGTGGGTGTGAGTCTGCCTAGCCACCGTAACAAAACACCAGAGACCAGGACTTCAGACAGAGACATTTCCTGTGCTACCATTCCTCAGGCCAGGAGCCCAGGACGAACGTGCTTGCCTAGAGGGTTTCTCCTGGGGCCTGCAAGGGGCTGCCGCGTCCGTGGTCTTCGCAGGGCTGTCCTGTGGGTGGTGTGTGTCCTGACCTCCTAGTCAGGACAGAGTCACATCAGATTAGGGCCCACCCTGATGACCTCACGCCACCTCCATCAGGCCTTTGAGGAACTTACTTCCAAAGACAGCCACCTTCTTGGGGACCAGAGGTTAGGACTTCACCTATGGATCCGGGGGGACATGGCTCAGCCCCCGATGTGGGGTGTTAGTGAGGGAGGGGGCGGGGTCAGGGTCATTGGGGCAACAGGGAAGAAGCCGGCAGGGCGAAGACACCCCAGCACAGCACGTGGGGAGGCTGACAGAGGGCCACCCAACTCCCTGGCAGCCCCGGCATAGGGCCCCCAGGGGCACGGACGCCAGCCCATGTCCTTCCTCGCTGAGGCTGTCCTGCTCGGCACCAGCCCGCTGGGCTTTGGACACCTGACACCTCCTGCAAAGACCTCTCAGGCCCAAACTGCCCCTCCCAATAGACCGCTCATCAAGACACCCTGGGCCTCGGCTCCCAGCCGTCACCAGCCTGGGCTCCTCGTCGTCCCAGGGCTGCGGGAGACCCCAGGCTGCTCCTGTGGGCACCTCTTCCCTTATCCACTGCCACCCTGTAGGCTGCGTTTCCCTGTTTGTAAATCTCCGCCTTTCGACTTGCAGCTCAAGCCTCGCCCAATTGAGCAGCTGAGCAAGACCCTGTCTCAAAATCAGAATCAAAAGATGAGCTGGCAAGGTAGCTCAGCGTGGAGTCCTGGGCCGTATTCCCGGCATCATTAAAACAAACAAACAAAAAAAGAAGTCTCCTTTCTTCCTCTCCTGTGTGTCCTGCTCAATTTTTTGTCTGAGATACCAAGAACCCAGGTACAGATTCTCAGGCTCGGGTCCAGTAACACTGGCACATTTAGCTAGTGGAGATGTGCCGAGAAAGACGCAACTCAGGACAGGGCGCCCCTTGCCGCCAGAGGTACCGCAGACCTTGTCTCGGATGCCTTCCATGGCTGGGACACAATGCCCGCCACCCGCAACTTCAGGGAGGAAAAGTTCATTTTGGTCCCCTCATGGGCGGCTGGCAAGAGCGGAGGGCCGAGCTGGAGAGGAGCTGCCCATCCCAGGGTGGGCAGGAAGCAGGGCGAGAGAGGCAGGGTGCAGGCAGTGTGCACCCTCCAGGTCACACCCCAGTGATGCCCTCCTTTCAGGTCACGTCCTTGTGGCCCACTCCTTCCGGGTCACGTCCCCATGACCCACTCCTTCCGGGTCACCTCCCCGTGGCCCACCCACTCCCAACCAGGTCCTGTCTCTTAATGGTGCAGGGAGTGAGTGCAAGAACCCCCGCCAGATCGAATCACCTTCCAAGCACCAGGATTTGGGGCAGCATTCCAGACGAGACCACGGCCGAACTCCAGGGCAACTCCCAAGACCACGCAGAGCCCACAGCACTGAGGTTGCTTGTGGAACTGCAGCTCCAACGTGCGTGTGCGAGCTGGGCGGGAGGCCTCCGCTCTGTGGACCTCGGCGGCTCAGAAAGCATGCCCGGAGCCGGCACCGCACCTCTGCACGGTGGGGGATCGGTGACACCCTGGATGACAACTGCTGTGCTCACCTGCACCCGCCACCAACTGCCTGTCACCACTCCCTGGGTCTTATTCTCTGTCTTCTCCTTATACGAAATTCTTAAAAATCTACTTGCGGGCATCGCATCTAGTCCAAGCCAGGAGGACTGGATCGTGCCTGTAATCCCAGTGCGCTGGGAGGCTGAGGCAGGAGAAGCACAAGTTTGAACCCAGCCTGAGCAACTTAGCGACTTAGAAAAACCCTGCCTCTAAATTTTAAAAAAAAAAAAATTTAAAAGGCTGGAGACGTTGCTCAGTGCAAAGGCCCTGGGTTCAGTCAGGAGTACGGTAAAGAGATAAAGTGAACATTTAAAAGAAAAGTAATATTACCCCAACCCCCAGCTGGCTCTTCCCCTCGCTCCTGGTTTCTCGCTCGCCTCAGGCTGCTCATCTGTCCGCCTGTCACTTCTCCACCGAGACCCTCCCCGCCACGCTGCCCCTCTGCTCTCTGCAGGGAGGCAGCCCCTGATTCTCCACATGCCACCGTGGTGGACGCCACAGACGCATCCCGCCTGACCAAGAATAGTCACCTAATAGGAAGAGGAGAGCAGGTGTCCCCGGCCCAGCCCACAGGAGGCTGCCAGAGAGAATCTATAAGGCCTGGCCACACCCATGGGGACTTGAGTCAGGAAAGGCAAACTGTCACCTGCTGCTGGGGCGATGAAAGCCACCAGCTTTCCAAGGCTCCTGCCACTAACCACGGCTATGCATGAGGAGACTGTCCCTGCAGGGGGGACCCACGTGGACGTGAGTTCCTTAGGTGGAACCTTCCCTCTCTGGGCTTGGCCAGGTACAGAGGAGGAGTCAGTCCCCAAATGTCCATGGGAGAAGTTTGCGTGTTGGGCTGCTCACCATTACGGTTTCAATCTACAATGCCCCCAAAGTCTCTTGCCGGCAAGGTGATCGGCTGCGGGGGTGCTGTGCCCGTCACTGGCCTCATCCGTGGTGATGTCCTGTGCTGCTGCAGGGGCTGGGGTGCGGCCTGGACGGATGTATCACCCTCCCTGCCTCGTTTTCCCTCCTGCACTGTGTGGCCCTTCCGCCACTGGAGCCAGCCGACCATGCGTGGACTGAAAGCTCGGAATCTGTGAGCTAAAACGAACCTCTTCTCTGTAAGTGTGAGTGTCAGGTATTGTGTCCCTGCTAGAGAAGGTGACGGGAACACCGGTGCTGCCCTCAGTCTCCAGGGTTCTCTCAGCCCTGGGCTATTCTGCTGAGCCTGGCTGCACACCTTGGCACAAGAGGGCCTTGCTGCCCATGGGCGCCATCTTGAAAATGGCTCCTGAGGCGAAAGCCACGTTCAATATCAACAACCTACTGAGAATCCCGTCGTCACATTTAACTTCCTCTTGTGTCTGGAGAAGGTGGCTGCTGCCGACGGCACCGCTTTGGGCCCCAGTGGGCACAGGAAGTGACACTTAGGAGAAGGTGGGGAGGGCGGGGAGGAGCTCGCGTGTCCCAGCGCCTTCCACAACTGGGTACTGTGGCCAACCCTTTCCTGCATCCAAAGGCACGGGGGAAGAGAGGGGGCAACCACCGGCCCTGGCACATCGCACTCCCAGACTGCGGCCTCAGCAGACCCTACTCCTACACCAGACGGGGAGCCACCCTCCCAGAGGAGCCTCAGTTCCCTCTCAATTAAAATGGGGATCACTCAAATCCATGTCCTTGTGAGGGCCCTGTACGAAAAGCACATTCTGGAAGGTGTGCCTGGGCCTGATTCCCCGCCTCTCCAGGAGGGGGCGCCCTTGCCCAGGGGCCTCCTGCAGACCTAACCTCTGACCACACTGGCAACCAACCGAACCCACCTTTAACACTCCCAGGGCCGCAAGGACTCCATGATACCCACGACTGCCTTGCTGTGTGTGGGAAAAGTACATAGGCTTCGTGTCTGAGCACACAGGTGACCAGGCAGAGCTCCGGTGAGCACGGCAGCACAAGTTCTCCCAGTGTGAGGGCTGGGAGGGCAGGTCAGCGAAGCCGAGGACGGAACAGGCCGGCGGGCGCGGGCACTGCCTCATCCGGATAGGGTCACGGTCTGGGCTGCCCCCACTGGCAACACACAACAGGCAACGCAATGCTAGAAAACAGGGGGGTGGGGGGCCAGGGATAGGGCTGGCTTTACCAAAATGCAAAATCTCTGCTGTCTCTGTCTCTTATTACAGAGTTTAACGGAGGATTCCCTCGTCTGCGCTGGGGCTAGCTGGCCACGGAGCTGAGTGTGTTTAGACACACCCCAACATTAAGAGGGGACAGAAAAGGAAGGCAGAGTACACGGACTTTCCTAGTCCGGAGAACATTGTGTTCCGTCTCCAGTTTACAACTGACCGCGTTATGTTAGCGGGCAAGCCAGGGCTTGTGAAACGTGGACTCGGCGAGGCCTGAGGCGCCCTGCACATTGCGCAATCGGGCAGAGGCCGCGAGGGGCCAGGCTGGATGTGGGCCGTCCTGAAGCCCCGAACCCGGATCTCCAGGGGCCAGGGGGCTGTCCGCTTTGTCACCGGGAGGGCCGGGAAGTGGGAGCCTTCCCCTGGGCCGGAAACCCCATATCCAAGTGTTGATGTTTTCTTCTGCAAATTGTCGTTAAGACACGCTCAAAGGCTTTGCTTTAGAACCTGGACGTTTTTGCCTGTCAAGGCAGTTAATCTTTACACGACGCCCAAGACAGGATTTCAGAGAGCCAGCTACACCTTTAAAAAGCATTTTGATGATCTGTAAACTCTCCCTGTTCTATTAAGCTGGTGACATAAGCTGCTCCCACGTGAGTCCTCGCGGTGCTGGTGGGACCAGTAGAAGCACTCTACACTGATGGAGCCTGCCGCCTTTCACTTACAAAGTAGCCTCCGAAGGGCACCTGCCGCTGCCACCCGGAACCTGGGGACATGCAACGTCTCCTACGTGGACCCTGACTTTCTTCAGATGTCCTTTCCGGCACAGCACCCAGACCCAGTGGCGCAGGACTGGAGTCCCAGCACTCTGGGAAACCGAGTCAGGAGAGTCCATGGCTGAGCCCAGTCTGGAGAATTTGACTGTGTAGTGAGACCCTGTCTCAAAATCCAAAGCAGTAATCGGGCAGGGGACTTGCAGGCTCCACCTACCCAGCCCAGGCTCCACCCCCAGTGCAAGGCTCCGCCCCCAGCGTCCTTCCTGCCCGCTTGCCAGTGTGGGGGGCTGGAGGGCGGGTGGGCACCACCGCCCCTGAGGCCTCCCTCAGGAGCCTGATTTTCTTCACAACATTTATTGTCTTTTCCTCTGAGTAAGAAAAGGAACCCCAGGACAGCCGGGGTTTATTCTGTGTTGCTCAGTGCTGTACCCCAGGCTTGCAGGCACGGGGTGGGGGGGGCCGGAAGTGCTTCAGGGTCCATCTACTAAGAAACGTCGGAACAGAAGGCACCGCGCATCCAGGAACAGCACTGGAAGATGTCAGCGCTCATTACACGCAGGAAGTCCAGTACCCAAATATGACAATACAGCCGGCACGCGCCGTCTTCCCAGAGCTCTGGAGGCTGGGGCAGGGGGGGGTCAGGTTTGAGTCCAGCTTGAGGCCTTAGCAGCTTGTCTTAGCAAGGCCATGTGTCGAGAAATAAACAAATACATGAATACATACATGACACACAGAGGGCTGGGATGTAGCGCAGTTAGAGACCCTAGGTTCAATCCCCAGTACTGAAAACACATAAAGAAGCAGACACACACAAGTGTGCAAGACATAATGTAAGCTGGGAGTAGCGGCGCAGACCTGTTACGCCAGCTCCCTGGGAGGCTTGAGGCAGGAGAACCGCAAGTTCAAGCCCATGCTGGACAACTCAGCATCTGTCTCGAAATTTTAAAAAATTTAACCGTGGGCTGGGAATGTAGCTCAGTGCAAAGACTTGATCCCAGGGCCACAAAAAGAAGGTGCTTTATCATCACAGCTAGCCCTTCTTACCCGCCTAGGAGTCCTAAGGCCAGGACCAGAAGCACTGGTAGAGGAAGCCAACTCTAGTACACCGTGCAACCCTGCCCCGGCCCGCAAAGGGCCACACGCACACAGACCGCCAGTGTCGCTGCAGCGACACATGCCTCTGGGGCAGCGGAGGACCCCACCTGCAGGGGCTTCAGTCTGCTCAGCCACCCCGCACCTGGTGCCACAGCAGCAACACTGACTCTCCCTGGCATCCCCTGACCAGCTCCTGTGCAAGAAAACCCCTGGGTAACTTTGCCCTAACCGAGCCTCCTCGTGCACCACAGTGGGTGTACACCAGATTCAGCATCTTGTAGCACAACAGTCCCCGACCCCAGGCCGCGAACCAGGACGCGCCCTCGCTCCGTTACCAAGGGGCCACCAAGCAGGCTGCAGGTTCATCTGCACTGCAGCCTCTGCGGGTCCCACGCCCTGCTGTGTGGCTCCAGGCACTAGATTCTCACAGGAGCGGGCACCCCACCTCGAGCCCACACGCAAGGATCTAGGCGGGGCGCTCCTCGTGGGTGCCCGGTGTGCCTGATGATCGAGGCAGGCACAAGCAGCCACTGAAGCTCCCCTCCCCGTCTGTGAAAATATCGTCTTCCACACAACCGTCTCGGGTGGCGGAAAGGTTGGGGCCCCGCCAGTGCACGCTCTTCACCTTTATTTTTAATTTGGAAGATTGTGGCTGGCTAAAACATGTGGGAAGGGGCTGGACCCAGGCTGGGCTGGAACTTGCGATCCTCCTGCCTCAGCTTCCCAGGGGGCTGGTCTCCCTCGCCTGTGCCGCCAGCCTGGCCTTCTGAGAGTCCTGTGTGCTGTGCCTGCAGGGTGAGGAGAGAGGACGGGCAGCAGACTCCTTGGGCTTGTGCCAGTCTCCCAGGGAAAGCTTACTCTTCCCACCGAGAACGAGATGCACCCTGGGACAGCCGTGGGTGCGTGGAGGCCACTCCTGCTCGTCCTGGGTTCATTCCCGTACCACGGGGCACTGGCACCCACTTCACCCGGAAACACAGAACCCAGACGACATGCTGCTGAAAGATCACGCAGGAGGAAAGAGAAACGGCCAACCTGAGTGTCCTGGAGAAGACGGCCCAGGGCCCACGCGTGACCCATAGAAAGGCACCCCACGTGCTCCTGCCCATACTCCCCACACCCACACCCAGTCATCTCCCCCTCACCTCACCGGAGTCCCGCGGGAGTCGCCCTTCCCACAGATCACGGCTTCTCCCACGAACGCGTGCTGGAGTGACAGGCCTGCACCAAAGCCTCACCAGGGCTCCCAGCCAGCCATGTGCCACCACCAGCCGGCAACGGCCAGGAGCGACAGGCGGGTCTGGAAAGCCATGGTGGGCGCCTCCTGTGAGGCCAGCATTACCAAGCCAGCCAGCGCAGGGGCCAGGTCCATCTGCCCTTAAAACCCATGGCCCAGGTCCGAGCCAAACCAACATCACAGCCTCGGGAAACAATGACACCCAGGGAATTACAGCCACCTAATAACCAGGCCAACGCTTCATCTTTGCATGACATACATACAGAATTGAAATATATAATGTGTGTGTGTGTGTGTGTGTGTGTGTGTATTTCCGTAGCTGTTACCAGTAAATGACAAAATGAACAACCTCCAGCCCTCTCAGGGACCGTAGTTGTTGGGACACTGAGGCTATCTCAGAAGTCAAGGGGAACCCCAGACTGAAAGCTGTTAGGAAATAACCGTGTGATGACTCGGGCCTGGGGCGCAGGCCTGGAAGCCCAGTGCTCTGGGAGGCTGAGGCAGGAGGATCACAAGTTTGAGAGGGGCCTGGGCAACACAGTGAGAGCCTGCCTTACAAAAAAAATACCAAAAGAACAGTACAGATTCCAAGAATTCCCACAAGACAATGGCAGATTACACAAATCACAGGAGTCAATCTTATCTATCCATCTCCAAGACGCATTTTTCTTGAGATGGCTGATGTGCCAGGAGAGCTGTGTGTGTGCTCTTACCCCCATTATCCCTCTAAATCAAGTCCCGCCCGCTCCCACCCCAGCCACACAGCAAGGAGCACCTGGCCAGGGAGCTCCCTGCTGCTCACGTGGCCATCTGAGCTCCACCTCCGGTCAGATCAGCAGTGGCCTAGATTCCCACAGGAGCAGGAGTCCGACAGTGACCTGCACACTGCGGGACCCAGGCCGCATGCTCCTGAGGAGAATCTAATGCCTGACCGTCTGAGGCGGAGCCGAGATGGAGACACCTGCCCTCCCTCGCCCATGGCAACATCTTCCTCCGCAAAACTGGTCCTGGGTACCAGAAAAATTGGGGCCATGGCTCTAAATCGCTGGTGTCCACCCGCGTGGGTGGCGGACGGCCACAGCCCGAACTGGAATCCCCACAAGGCAACAGTGCCCTGTGTGTGCTGCATGTTTTGCTGAGCGTAGAACATGAAACACCTATAATTCCACCGTCATCAAAGAGCCAACGTGAGCAAGTTGTTATCTGTCTTTTCAACTTTTTCTTTCTACTACATTCTTGCCAGTGTTGGGGAAGACATTTTAGTACTCGGTGCCATTGTGAATTTTGCAGGTAAACGTGATTTCCACCCCGTAATTTCCCACGGCTTTGCTTGTCTGACAGGACTCGGTCTTCTCGTGAACTCGTCACTCTAGCTCCTAGCTGCATTTCTTTCTGTCTTCCTCTTTCAGCTTACTCAGGATTTTTGGGTACTCTTTCAAAATAAAAATAAAGAATTATCTCTTGCAATTTTCTGGAACCTGATTTAAATTGAGTCTACAACTCAATTATTTTGGCTTTTAAAATAGCATATGCAGCTGTTGATTATTTAATTCTATTATTTTTTTAACAACCAAAGAGCTCAAGTCAGTTGAGTAGGAGAAGAGAGTAAGTGGAATCTATGTCCCACCTTAGAGGCAGTTCGTCTCGTCTTAGCATTAAATACTTGTTTTAGAGCTTCTGCCCTATTTAAAACTGTTTAGCCACATGTACTTATTTGTGTTGAAAGCAACTAACAAGCCTCAGGGTTTATTTTTGTGGTGGGGGTGGGCACTGGGAATTTAACTCAGGGCCTCAACGCCAAGCCACATCCCCAGACCATTTTTTAATTTTTGATTGTGAGACAATGTCTCACTAAGTGGCTAAGCATCCCAGGCTGAGCTATAACTTAGGATCCTCCTGCCTCAGCCTGCCAGGCTTGCACTATTGGGCCCAGCTGAGTCCTCAGAATTTTTAAGTCAGTTCCTTGGGACTGCCAGTGTGTTTTCACTTTGGGTTTTACCTATGGTGTTCTCCACATTTTAGGTGGCTGTCACTCTTATTCAGCAAAATAGTGAGACTTAGGATACAATCTCTAGCTAACGTGAGATATGATGATTCTCTCTCTCTCTCTCTCTCTCTCTCTCTCTCTCTCTCTCCTAGAATTGAACCCAGAGCCTCCACAGTGAGCTAATCCCGAGTTCCCTTTCCTTTTATTCGATTCTGAGACAGGTCCTCATTAAGTCACTAAGTTCCCCAGGCTGGGCTCAAACTTGTGATCCTCCTGAGTCAGCCTCCCAGAGTCCAGAGATTGTGGGTCTGTGCCTGCCACCCATGAGCTAACTTCTCATAATGTCAAAGATTCCCCCAAGGCTCCGTGGATTGTGGGTGCTGACCCCCAGTCCCTGCTCCCCTGCAGCTATGGGCTCCTGAAACCCTTACACCTCGCCTCCATGGCGGTTCACACCTGCGTGTCTCCACTTGGCGCTCGCTCACCCAACACGTGGCAGCAGTGCCTGGCCTGCGCTGGGCACAGCTCCACATGCTGGGAGCAAGGACATGTCCCTGCATGGGTGGAAGTCACTAGCTAGCATGAGAAGAAATGAATTCATGACAGACAAGTGAGTATGGAAGGTGACATAGTGCCCCACGTGACCAGGACCGGGGAGGAGAATATTAGGCGAAATCATGTGTCCCACCTCAACCCTATGATGAGTCATGGTCAAAATAGTCATCCCTACCTTCCTTTCCTCCTGGTGCTGTTCACACACACACACACACACACACACGCACACGCACACGCACACACATGCACAAACACACTCACTCCTACCTGCAAACCCCTGACAATACTGCCCATGTCTCTCTCCACTGGTATTCCTATAAGCAGAAGGGTTTTTTACACCCATGAGGTTTAACACAATATGCACAATTGACACAATTGTGCTCAAATTTCTGACACCACTTTGGTAAAGCAAAGAAAAATGCTCAGGATGGCTCCACGCTGATGTGACCAACCAGCAACGTCTGGAAATTTCTGAAATTTTCTGGAAGCCCCTCCTGGCCTGAAGTGGTCTGTGTCTAATTGGTCAATAGTTTCTGGGGCTCTGGGAACAGCAGCTTCACCTTCCCTGATATTTGCTAGATGCTGCTCTGCAGACGGCGTTTGAGGCTGAGGCCTTATAGAGTTTTATTCTGCAGGCTTGGCTGGGCTTCAAGTTTGCATGGAAGCACAAAGCATCCTCGATGCCAACAAACTTCAAAACCGTTTCTCATCAGAGGTCATGTGGGACTCCAACGCTGTCCCACAGATGCTGTGACTCCCCAGTAACTCATCAGGAAGCCCCGGGCACCACAGCCGGGCCTGGAGCCAGGCTTGACAAAAATGAAAGTAGGAGCCTTTATTTCAGACTTGCCAAAAAGCTCAAATGTTTACGCGCATTTCTGCTTACACTGAATAAAAAGTCCAATTTTCTTTGGACAGAGGCGTCTTAGGAAGGGTACCGGAAGAACGAACTGTAAGGCCATGTTCTTCCTTCCTTCCTTTCTTTTCCTCGGTCCTGGGGATCAAGCCCTGGGTCTTCACACAGAGCTACACCCCCAGCCCACTTTTTAGTTTTAGTTTTGAGACAGGGTCTTACTAGGTCATTAAGTTGCCCAGGCTGGGCTGGAACTTGCAAAACTCCTGCTTCGGCATCCCAGCGTGCTGGGACTGGAGGTCTGGGCCATGGGGCCTGGCTAACTTTTCCTTTCTTAAGCTGTGTTTAAGTGAACAGACTCTGCTAGAGGTTTCTGCAGACCCAGAAGGAGGAAACCACACCTGCCCCAGTGTGCTGGCCCCACTTGATGGAAGGAATCCGCCGCCCTCAGAGGCATCATGGGAAGCCATTTTGAGAAAACCCCTGCTGGTGTGGTTCCCGCTGGGGAGTGGCCAGGCTGCAGGAGTGAAGGGCTTTGATAAAATCAAACGGCACACAAAGCCAAGGCCTGAGATGGAGGCCAGGTCCTCCCCCGGCAGAAATAACAAGCAAGAATGATTTGGTGACGGAAAGCTGTCACCTACCCTCCCCGGCTGACTCTGGCCTGGTCCTGACACCTCAGAGAACCCCAGGGGTAATTCTGGCCGCCTCAGAAGAGACAAGACCCAGCAGGTACCTGTCCTGCTGTCCGGGGCGGCTGTGTCCCCCTCCCGCCTCCGACCCGCCCCTAATTTCTAGACCTGAATCCCAGCCCCAGTAGGGACGTGAGGACCTTTGGAGATACGGCCCCCAAGCAGGTAATTAGCTGCGTGAGTCACAAGGGCGTTGACCCTGATCTGATCTGACTGATGAAATCCTCACACAGGAGGTAACGAGAGCGCAGGTGAGCCCAGGGGGTGGATGACCACGTGACGGCCCAGGAGGAGATGCCATCTGAAGCTGAGGAGAGGCCAGCCTGCTGGCACCGACCCTGGGGTTCCAGAGGTGCAGGGCCGTGGAGGGGACCCCATGCCCAAAGGCCGCCTGGGCCGCTGCCTCCCTCCTGCTGCTCCTCTCCACTCCCACCCCTCTCTCCCTTCTTCCTCTCTCCTCCTCACATCGGGCGGGGTGCTTGCACCCATCTGTTAAATGCATGCCACGTGTCCTGTAAGCACTTTTAATGCAAGGTACAGTTTGTTATCTCATTGTATTTCTGCCTCTTTCTTTGGGACTATTTTCACAATTGTTTGCAAAATGAATATTGCTGCGCCAAATTGCTGGAAATGCCTTTCTTCTGCTTTTGCACTAGATTCCTCATTTAAAGAGATGCTTATTAGCATATGCTTGTGCTACTCAACAGTTCCATTCAACCTGGGGGGTCGGTGCTGGGCATCTCCCATCGTAATCACTTTTGCCTTGTCCCCCTGCCCCCCTCCTCCCCAGATCCCCGCCCCCCGTCTTCACGGAGTCGACCTCCCTACTTCCTAGCTTCTTTTATCTTAGTCTTCGAATTATTTATATTTTAGGCTTCTCGCACAAAAGAATCCATGAGATAGTCAACCTTCTGTGTCTGGTTTACGTCACTTAGCAACATGATCTCAAGGTGCATCCATTTTCCTGCAAGTGACTCAGACTGATCCTTTACGGCAGCGTAGTACTCCACCGTGAGGAGAGACCACATTTTCTTTATCCACTCGTCTGCTGACAGGCACATCAGCTGCTTCCGCAGTGCGAGCATTGAGAGTTCAGCGTCTATAAACACGGGTGCGCACGGGTCATGGTAACACAGTGTCTGTAGCTCAGGACAATTCTGAGAAGAGGCACAGCTCGTTCTGGAAGCACAGCGTCACAGGGAGGACCGGCCTGCCGGCCTGACAGCTCCACTGTCTTGCAGGTCCCAGAACTGTTCTGAGGAGCTGGGTCTCTCTGTGTCGCCTCGTTCCCATTTCCCTGGAAGCGCTTAAAGCCTCTTGTCCCTCACCATTGTGAAACTGCTCGACAGCGTTCCTGGGGCCGCACGCTCCAGGCCTGTCGCTGGAAGCGCCTCTGAGCAGCTCTGCGGGCCACTCACCTCCTGAGCTCCCACCTCCTGGACACCGTTCCGGATGCGGCCCCTCCTGGCCTGTGTCCCCCGGCCTCCCTTTCCTTCCCCTGCCATCTGCCGGTTTCCTCACAGAGTTTTCCGGCCACACGCCCACCCTTGCATCAAGCCTCTCACTTCCCAGGCGCGGCCTCGGCCTCGCTTCCCGGGAGCTGTCACCGTAACCTTCCGACCGCCCCTTTACCATGTTCCCTTTGACTCACAGATGAGAAGTCCTCCCCTTCCCATATGCGGATGAGCAGGCATTGCCTCTGCTTCCTCCAGATTTTTAAAATTTATTGAGTTGTAACTCATACAGCATGTCACTTGGCATTTCTTAGTATATTCACCAAGTTGTGCCAGCAACACTATTATCTCAACTGCAGAATCTGTTCATCACTCCAACCGAGCCCTATGGTGCAGACCTGTCATCCCAGCACTCTGGGGGGCTGAGGCAGGAGGATTGCGAATTTGAGCTCAGCCTGGGCAGTGTAGCCACTTAGCGAGATGCTGTCTCAGAAATAAAAAGGGAGGGGGGGCGCGGTGGTTCTGGATATAGCTCAGTACAAAGGGCCTGGGATGTAGCTCAACGTGAAGGCCCTGGGCTCTATCCCCAGTACCACAAAATAGAAGGAGAAAAAAGGAAAAAAAAAAAAAACCTGCTCCTACCCAACCTGAAACTAAAAGACAGTGTCAGAGCGACAAACTGAAATGAGGGGTGACTGGGTTTTGCTCATCTGAGGCATAAAGCAACAGGCGCTGATTGAGAACACTTAAAGTACCCAGAGCAGAAGAATGGGGTGGAGCTACCTCTGCCCCCTCTGCCCCCGCCCCCAGCTCCTGCCACTGCCTAGGACCCCAAGACACAGCTGTCACCAGTGATGACCATTTTTTGCAGTAGCCAAGCCCAGTGGCCCATACAGCAGACATATGTTGGCATCGTTTTCTTTCCTTTTTTTTTTTTTTTTTTTTTTTTTGAGGCAGGGTCTTACTCTCTAGTCCAGGCTGGTCCTAAACTCACTATGTAGCCCAGGGTGGCCTAAAACTCACTATAATTCTCCTGCCTCAGTCTCCCGAGTGCTGGGATTGCACACATTCATTGCATCTGAACACTTGCCTTCTCCCTGGCCAAGGGTATCTTTCTGCATCAGAAATGCAGATATTATCAAGCCAGGCCTAGTGACTCAAGCCCATCATCCCAGCACTCTGGGAGGCTGGGGCAGGGAGGTCACAAGTTTGAGCCCTGTGTAAACAACTTAGAGACTCTGCAAGATCCTCTCTTTAAAATAGTGAGAGAAGGGGTGCTCAGGTTGTGGGCTGTATCTCAGGACAAAGGCTCTGGATTTGACCCTCAAAACTACCAAAAGAAAAAAGAAAATCAGACTTAGGTCAGATGGTGACTCTAAGCAAAGCAATCTGAGAATCGCTCAGTAGAATGGGGGTGATTAAAAAGGACAGTGCCCTGAGGAAGGAGGAGAAACACCTGCTTCCCATGCAGTGCGCAGAGTGTAATTCGCACAGCATGGAGACTGCATATCAGTAGATGTGAAGAAGATTGAATAATCACCAGCTGATCTTAAAGCTCAGGTTTGTCACCATGCACAGGAGCTTCTCTTCTCAGAAAGGGCCTATCGGGAGGTCTCCCTGCGAATCGGGGCTTAGCAAGGAGGAGTCACTGTTGTGGGGGAAGCTGGAGAGCCAGTGGAAGTTATCTTGAGTCAGAAGACAGACCTCAGAATCATAATGCATCTGCTGTGTAACTTCTGAGTCACAAAAATGCTGGAGGTAAGTCATAAAGAAACCCCAAAAGACCCTTCCAAAAAATGCGATTAAGAAAAAAAGACTACCCTCTTGCCAAGAATAAGCGATCATGACATTCAGTAATTCCTTCCATGTGTCCAAAAATACATACATATTTATTTATTTGTACCCAGGAAGGCTGGGGCGGGACGATTCCAAGTTTCAGCCTACCCTAGACAGCTTAACAATTTAATAAGACCCTAGCTTAAATTTAAAAACAATAATAATAAATAATAATCATAATAAAGGGGCTGAGGATGGAGCTCAACACAAAGGCTCTGGTCTTAATCCCCAGTCGGGGGAAAGAGGGGAAGAGGAGCAGGGAGGTGAGGAAGGGGGTCTTGTTCTAGCTGTTCCAGACACTTTCCAGGGCAAGTGGGAATGAATTTTCCCGTTACGGTGGGACACATGGTGACATCAGGGTTCGGTGGGGCCATTTTGCCCCACCTCCACAGGGGACATTTAATGGTGTCTGGAAGCATCTTCAAGAGTCAGAACTGGGGGAGTGGAGGCTGCACACAGGGTTGTACTGGTGCAGGTAGAGGCTGAGGACACAGCCATCATTTCAAACGCACAGGACAGTCACCCCAAAAGAGAATGCTCCTACCCAGACGTCAGTGGACCTGAGGCCAAGGAAGCTGTCTTCTGTCGCTCCTAACGGGACAGCAGGTCCCGAACCCCCAGGAGTCACTCAGTCCACACATTGCAGGCTCCACACCACTTTCTTGTGATAGGTAATCAATCTAACCGCTTAAGGTTGGGAATGGTGAGCACGCCTCACTCCCACGTTGGGCAGTGAGGTTACAGGGGCAACCACAACACACTGAGGGCCTTCGTAGGAGGCACGGCGGGCCCCCGGGTGGCGCTGAGCCCTGCCGCCCGTCCTCTACCTCAGCTCGAAGGGCGTAATCCCAAGGGAAGGAAAAATGGTGGACACGCCATAGCACGTTAACCAACTCCTCAGGAGAAGGGAGTTGCTGTACCTCGAAATTACATCCTAATGAAAAGAAGAACTGGGGGAAATAAATGAAACTCAAAGAAAAAGGTCATCCCGTTATAAAACGGGAAACCGGAAGTTAGCCTCCAACAATGGTTTGACACACTTCCGCTCACGCACGCACGCACGCACCCGAGCATGCGCATGTGCACACACGCACACGCACACGCACACGCACGCACGCACGCACGCGCAGTAGAAGAGTGGGGGTAAAAATGTTGGCCGGCGACACAGTTTAAAACTGAAATGTCTCCTCCAAAGTCCCAAGTGTTGGAAGCGATCGGGTGGGGGGTCTGTGCGGCTTGGAGGCGGTGCCTGTAGGGTCTGTAGGGTTAGGGTGACGGCCGCGCGGGCGCGACCTGTGACCTGTGTCTCTCCGCCTCTTCCCCCCGCTGCGTCCTTCCCGCCTGCTGCCTGGCCTTCCAGGGGTGAGCCGCCCCGGGCCGTCGCCGCGGGAGCCAGCTGGTTACGGCAGCCTGGAACCCGGGACACTGGGTTAAAATAAACCTCTCCTCCTGTAAGTGTCAGGGATTGTCCTGGAGACGGGAAAGTGACAGCCAGAAGTCGGCCTTTGTCATGGGACGCCAGCCGGTACCTACTGTCCTCTGAGCGGGCGGAGTCCAGCCCTGTCCCCTCACTCCACTCCCAGGGGACGCACTGGCCCGGCCCATGAGGATTGCCCACCGCTGATTCGCCTGCCAACAGCTGAGGAGCCTGCTTGCCTCCCGTCCCCCTGAAGGCTCCCACTGTCTGAGGGCGCCTGGGGTCCGCGGGAGCTCACCAATCCCACCGATCGGCAGAAGAATGCCAACCATCGCCGGGTCCGAGGCTCTGTGCTGGGCTGTTTATTAGAGGACAGGAGTGGGCGAGCCAGGAGGCCCATAGATGGGTTCGTGGAGGCCTCAGAGAAACCCATGGGCAGCCACAGGGCGAGAGGCACGGGGCCTGGTGGTGGGAGGCCCACAGCGGAGGGGTGGCGCCCTAGGGCCAAGTGCCCCAGGCAAGGACACCCCTGCAGAGGGGCAGCCTCCAGCCTCTCCTCTCACCTCACAAGGCTTGCAACTGCCACCGCTCGGAAGGCAGGGGCTCACCAGGGGGACCCCCTGCACGAGCCCATCTCTGCCCTCCATTTTCCACCGGAGGCCCGGGAACTGCTGAGCCTTGTTTATCTTTAAGCCGCCCTAAACGGAATAATCAGTTCCTATGAATGGCCCTAATTATTCAGCCCCTATTTTTAAAAGCTAGTCTCGGGCCTGCTCTACGTGGGTGGCTTTAATGAGCCTAATCGCTGCATCACATCCAAATACACACCCCACACGCGTGATGAGCAGGGCTGGAATTTAGATCCCTAACTCGGGTGGCCGCAAGGGTTGCGGGCAGCTTGGGGAGGGCTGTTGACTGAAGCGGGTCAGTGAGGCCCCAGCCTCCCGAGCGACTGCCCAGCTGCTGTCCTTAAAGCGCTAACGTGGCAAAGTGATTTTATCATCAAAGGAGCGCTAATCCTAAGGGAAAACAAACGCGCTGCTCAGCCCATGGCGACGTCCAGCTGCCCAACTCTGCAGCCCTGTGCCAGCAACCAGCCTGGGATGCTGACCGGACAGCGAAACCTGGGACAGGATCGCCGCGTGGGAGGGGCCTCCCGGCGTCCATTGAACAGCCCTTGGGTGACAGCCGCACCTGCCCACATCTACCTGCCCCCTGCGGTCTGCAGGGAGGATTGGAAGGGAGGCCCAGGGGCTCCAGCGGCGCTGTCCGTGGCTCCAAACACTGCTGGGCCGCAGGCACAGGCCGGGATAGGGTTGGAGAGTTGATCTGGCCACTGCTGGGGTGTGGCAGGCTCCGAGTGCCACAGGACACATTCAAGGGCAGCACTGAGAAGCATGTGACCGTTCCAGAGTAGGGACTCCACGATTAATATTATTTTGGAGAGTACTAAGGATCCAACCCAAGGCCTGGGCATGGAGCTACCTCCCCAGTCCGTTTTTAGAGTTTCTGTTTTTGTTTTTATTTTAAATGCAGGGTCTCACTAAGGTGCCAGGTTGCTCTGGCTGGGCCCAAATTTGCAACCCTCCTGGGATGCAGACCTGTCCTGCAAAGCTCTGTGTAAGGTCTCTTGTTTTTAGCGAATTATTTCCTGTGACAATATAGCCATTACAGAAATCAATATGGAGATTCTTGAAAAAGTAAAAACAGAAATTTCATTTGACCCAGCTATCCCTCTTCTAGGTATCTTTTCAAAGGAAAGAGTTAAAGACGTCATATTTCAGTGACACACACACATACCCATGCTTATAGCAGCACAACTTGTAATAGCTAAGTTGGAGCAGCTGATATGTCCGTGAACAGGTGAACAGATAAAGAAAATGTGATCTGATCACAATGGAGTACTACTCAGCCCCAAAGAAGGATACATTTGAGTCATGTGTAGGAAAATAGATGGATCTTGAGACTGCTAATGCTGAGCAAAATAAGATGCAGGAGATTGAATATCACGTGGTTTCTCTTACATGGAAACCCAAAATGCAAACAACTGAAAGATGTTAGGAAAAAGGGAAGTAAAGTCTATAGAGATAGGAGGGGGATGTGGGGAGGGGGAGACAGAGGGCGGGGCAAGGGAAATACACATGATGAAGATGCGTGTGCCTGCGCCCCAGTCCTCCAAGTTGAATGTAATTATTGCACATCACAAACACGCACTAATAACAATAATAATTATGAGGGAAGCCGGAGTATGACCCTGGAGCTCTGATGAGCAGACCAGAGTGCGCCGTGATGGGGAGCCTAGGCAGTAGACAGTGCTAACATGGCACCTGACCGGACAGGGAAACCTGGGACAGCATCGCCGAGTGGGAGGAGCCTCCCGGCGTCCATTGAGCAGCCCTTGGGTGACAGCCGCACCTGCCCACATCTACCTGCCCCCTGCGGTCTGCAAGGAGGATTGGAAGGGAGGCCCAGGGACTCCAGTGGCGCTGTCTGTGGCTCCAAACGCCAGGTCTCGTGTGCTGTCTGAGTTACTTTCTCATGTCTCTCATGGCGGGGACAGGATAAATGACACCCGCAACTTAGGGAGGAAAGGTTTATTTTAGCTCACAGTTTAAGAAAGTCACAGTCCACTCACGGGCGACTGGCCATGATGGAAGCACATGGCGGAGGCCCAGCTGGAGGAAAGCCGTTCCCTGCCTGGCAGACGGGAAGCTCCACCAGCGTATCCCCCAGGCCCTCCCCAGCGATCTGCCCTGTCTGAGTCACTGACTCGTTACCATGACAGAGTACTGACAGCCACAATTTGAAGGAGGAAAGGCTTGCCCAGCTCACAGTTTCAGAAGCTTCACATAATCGGTGCATGGGCAGCTGGCAACAGTGGAGGCACCTGGCAGAGGCTGGAGAACTGCTCACTCATTGCAGACAGAAGCCAAGTGAAGCAGGAGCCAAGCCCATGTCTGGAGGCAGCTAAGGCCAGAGCTTTCCCAGGAAGAAGCTGTAACAACATTTCTTCTTCCTTCCTTTACTTAGTCAAAGCTGCCAGTTGGGCCCCAGAACACCCAGGGTGGGTGCCCTTCCCTCACTTGGCCCACAAGTCAACAAGACACACCTGAAAGTTCTGCCCTGGGCACTCCCAATGGCAATAAGTTGACACAACCTTTCCAGGTCGTACCCCAAGCACCTGCACCTTCCAGCCAAGCTCTACTTCCCAGTAATGCACAGTTGCAAATACGTGAGGCTTTAGGGGAACACTCAGCATCCAAACCATAGCATCCCCCTCTGACCTAGCCCCCCACCTTCACAGCACATGGCTCCATAGACAATCCATAGCATTCAAACACTTGAGACTTTGGGGGACATTCCAGATCCAAACCACAATTCTTGGCCACCCGCATAGTTGACACTGGCAAGGTGTGGAAAGAGATTAGGGTCCCAAGCTTTAAAACCAAGATACCTTCTCCACGACCCACTGTGTGGCTTCAGGCCACCCCTAATAAACACCTACTGGATGTCAAAAAAGAATCATTTCTTTATATATACATGAGTTCCAGATTCTACAACGCATTAGAAACCATGGTTTAGGGCATCAGTGGTCATCTACACCAACTTTGGCCTCTTTTTCCTTCCTTCATAACCTTGCCCTATGCCTTCTGCCCACTCACTCTGAGATTCACCCCTTTCCTGGCAGTCCATGGCCTCTCTTTCTACCCTGTCTCCCCTATTAGGTTCTTTTTATGCCATTATTTTTGTGAATTTCATAAAAGAGACACCTGTCTATAGTCAGTCTCTTGTGTTTGGTGCATTTCATTGAGCACTATTGACTCACGGTGGTTCCAAGAAGACAGACAAGAGGGGTCATTTTTTTTAAACTGAGAATTTCCTCTTAAGTTAGAATATTATGGGAATGTTGCATAGCAAACCCAGGTAACCATTATTCTCACTTGTCCATAATGCAGTGAACATACAGAGACGTAGCTGGCCCTAGAACCCAGCACTGGCCAGCTGGCGGCTGAGTGGACAAGCGTGGCAAAGGCATACAGACATCACGCAGTGACAGCCAGGTGAGGTCCCCGACCCAGCCTAGGAGGAAGCGCAGGGAAGTGACTAGGCAGCTGTCAGAGCTGTCCACTGGGCAGAGAAGGCTGACGTCACAAGGATTTCCTGAATGTCATCATCGAAACCCCCAAAATCTTAACTCCTTCACTTTACATTTCATTTTTCAAGATGAAATTTTAGTTATTAATTTCTTTCCCCTCAGATCATATCATGTTTCCCACTGGCAATAAATTCCCTGCTAGTCCCCTGGCCTACTAGGGACAGGGTGGCACAGTAGGAAGTGAGCAGGCCACCTGCAAAGCTGCATCTGTTTTTATAGCCACTCCCTGTTGCTTCCATGACCATCTGAGCTCCACCTCCTGCCAGACCAGCAGTGGCATTAGTTTCTCACAGATCCTAACATGGACTGAACACGCCAGGGATATAGGATGCACGCACCATGGGGGAACATAATGCCTGACGATCTTGTGCCGGTCCTGAGGGGGGAGGGTGCAAGTACCTCTGCCTCCCACCCCATATCCATCCCACAGAAAAAGTTTCTTCCACAAAACCTGTCCCTGGTACCCAAAAGGTTGGGGACTGCTGCTGTACGTGGACTTTAAGTGACCATCTGAGAATGTAGAATCACCCCACCGCATTTCTCAGCACGAGGGACATGGTAGCTTTGCGGGTCACATCCCTTCAGCCCGAGCTCTCCTTAGATTCAGACACATGAGAACTACAGCAGCAAGGGACGGAGCTGCCACTGCGTCCCCCATGGATGGAGCGGACAGAAGAGGAAGATAAACAGAAGAGAAGGGCACATCATCCCAGCACGCTGTGGGCTGACGGCAGCAGGATCCCAAGTTCAAGCCCAGCCTGGACAACTTAGTGTCTTAGTGACGATCAAAAATAAAAGTGGGCTGCAGATATAGTTCAACATGAAGGCACCAGGCTCAACCCCAATACCAGAGTTAGGAACAGAGAGAGAGAGAGAGAGAGAGAGAGAGAGAGAGAGAGAGAGAGAGGAATCACACAGACACATGCAGAACAGAAACCTGTCAGTGGATCTGGCAATACCCTGGTGTCCCAGCCCCTGGACCAGGAAGCCTCCTCCAGAGCCAACCACCGGGCCCCGAGCGCTTCTGCCTATATGGTTGGAGTTTCTGCAAAAGGGTCTCAGACTGAGTGACTTCCAAAAGTGTGAGACGCACACGGAGCAAGGTTCCATCCCCTTGGTCCCCACCAACCAAGAGGCCAATGTCTTCTCGTTGCCCTGTCTGTACCTCATCCCAGCCTTTCTCGGTGGCTTCCGATCGGCCCTGGCTCCTGCCCTGGACTAACCACAGCTGCGCGTGCACTCAGCCACAGCCAGCCTCAAGCTGCCCCGCCTGTGCGTGGTGAGTCATCCCGTGACCGTGACCAGCCTCCCGGACCCACCAGCTCCCTCGGGGCTCGGTCCTCCAGCCCTCATGCTCCGAAATGACTCGTCCCTCCATCCACCACCACAAACATGAGTCACGGGGGGCGGAGGGCGAGGAGGCTGGGTTCTGTGTATGGAGCCAGCAGCTTGACGCTCTAGGATCCCCCTTGGGCGGGGCGGGGGCGGGGCAGAAATGACTTCCACATTTTTTCAAAGTGAGTTCTACACACACACAACCCACAACAGGCGACATCTGAGACAACCGGCTCTGTGGACTTTGATGTCAACAAATGTGCGTATAAATAGATGCACTTTTAGCAGACACAGATGTCCCAGACCCAGATGTTGAGAAAGCACACGGGACACTAAGTTTAGGCAACCTCCTGGCTCCCTTTTTCCCAGCAAGTGAGTCCTCACTGGAGGTGACAGGAGGCGGGAGGGGGGACGTTTTCTTTCCCAGGAGGAAGCAAGCAGAGTCAGGCACAGGTGTGGGACGGAGACCCGGGTGGCCGCTCGGCTCCCGGGTGGCTTCGGGGGTGTGGGCCCTTCACTGACTTGTTTGGACACGCCTCTGCTTGGGCTCCGCAGACATTATTTCAGCGAGGGCACAGTGGGAAGCATTGGGATGTAAGGCCCCAGGAAGCCAGGAGCCAGCTGGGATGATGTCAAGGACAGAAGGAAGCCAGGACCGGTGGCACAGGCCTCTCATCCCAGCACTCTGGGAGGCTGAGGCAGGAGGATCACAAGTTCCAGCCTAGCCTGGGCAACTTAGCAATGCAGTGAGACCCTGTCTCAAAAATAAAAATGGGCTAGGGATGCAACTCAGTATGAAGACGAAGGGCTAGATCCTCAATACACACACACACACACACACACACACACACACACACACACACACACACGTGTGTGTGTGTGTGCACAAGGGAGAGAAGGAGTCATCAGAAGCCAGGGTTCTAGAGCTAGAAGAGGGACCACAGCGCACCCTGCAACACCTTTCCTCGCAGCCAGGACCTCAAGCCAGATGGCCACACACGAGTCTGCACCTCCCTTTGGGGAGGGGGCTGCTGAAACAGCTAGAACCAGGCAGAAGGGGATAGCTAGAAATAGGAAATACACATTCATGCGTGTGTCAGGCGCTGAGCTAGAAGCATAAGGATTAGAGACAGAAGGCTAATGCATGTTTCTCTTTTTTCTTTTTCTTTCTTTCTTTCCTGGGGGTTAATCTCAGCCCTCCACGCTGAGCTGCATCTCCACCTGTGTGTGTGTTTGATTTTTGAGACAGTCTTGTCAGGTCACCTAGGCTGAGCTCACAGCTGAGATCCTCTTGCCTCAGCATCCCAGAGCGCTAGCGCCACGGGCTTGCACCGCGGTGCCCAGCTGTCAGTGGAGACTCCGATCACACCACACCTCACGCCGTGCGCGTTTCCACCACCCCTACCACAGCAACTCTTCTCTTCCTTGGCAAAAGTCACAGCAGAGGCCCCCCTGCTGAGCTTTCCTGCGCAGAGGAAGTCTGCGACCCCTGGAAGTGTGAAAAAACAAATGTGTTACTTAACAGGTGGCCCTTCACATCATTGGCACCACGGCCCAGTTTTATGACAAACAGTTTTTCTCTTCTTTTCTTAATGAGGGAGGACAGAAGGGATCACACTAGCGTCAGCATTAGGTTCTTACCGGAAGCAGGCAGCCCGGGTCCCTCCCACGCACGGGTCACAGCAGGAGGCACGTGCCTGTGAGAACCTACTGCCACTGCTGAACCGGCAGAGGCAGCGCTCGAATGGTCATGCCCGCGATGGGGAAGCTCCGCAGGCTGGCCTGCCACTTCCTGCGGTGTGGCCCAGTTCCTAAAGGAAGGGACCTGTAGGGGACCCCTGGTTAAAGCCACCCAGCGTGGGGGTCTTTGCTATGGCAACCCCAATAGATCAATGCAACACCCAATGTTCAAACTGTACATCCATGAGTTATTTATAACTATGTTCCTTAAACTCCAATCCCATGTTTTTTTGAATTATCAACAGTTACTGATTTTTAATTTCTCCAGCTGGAGATGGTACCTTGCAACTTGCCCCTGGAATTGGCCAGGGCTGTTTCCTGGCCTTGCTGGATACGTATATCTTCAGTAGCCATACCTGGCGCAATTCACACAGGAATGTATTCTCAGTCCCTGGTTAAAAAAACAATAACAAAAAACTGGGGATGTAGTTCAGTGATTAGGGCACTTGCCTAGTGTGTGCAAGACTCTGGGTTCAATTCCCCAGCATCACATAAAAATTAGCATGGTTGTACACACCTGTAACCCCAGCACTCAAGAGTCTGTGGCAGGAGGACTGCTAGGAGTTCAGTGCCAGCCTGGGCTCCACGGTGCATTCAGGAGCAGCCTGGACTACACAGTGAGATCCGGTCTCAAAAACAAAAACTGGTAGCTAAGACAACCTAAGCACGTAGGCTTGCGGGAGATACCCAAGGAGGACCTCACCAAGGACGAGCCGAGCTAGCTATGCACAGCTCACTGCCGTTGGGAAGCTACCAGGGTCACCTGTGCTCAACCTCAGACACACGAGGACCTGGTGACCATGCCCTATCCCACACGAAGACTTCCTGGAGGCCATTCATTTTCACTGATTGTTTATTTTGGACTCAACAGAAAAATCGCTCATTGTTAACCAAGCATCAGGGGCTGTGTGGGTCCAAGTCATCTCTATTGACACAGCACAGAGGCAGTCTTCAGAGAACAAAGACCCACACCTTGCTGCCAGGTTCTGGGCAAACAGCTTCCCACCAACCCTACAGGGAGCTCTGAACTTCAGATCTGTTGGGCTTAAGTAAGGACCCAGCGTGTGGGGGGCGGGGGCAGCTCCACTGCCTAAATTGACCTAACTTCGCCCTGAAACATCTGCCCACTGCGGAGAGTCTGAGACCACCCCCAAGGAGGGACATGAGTAGCCTCCTGGACAGGCAGGGGTTGGCACACGCCTGTCACCCCAGCACTCGGGGAGGCTGAGACGAGAGGATTGCAAGTTTGTACCGAGTCCGGGCAACTTGGTACGATCTTGTCTCAAAGAAGGGTGGCAAAGAGGAGGGACCGGCCTTCGGCTCGGGGTTGGAGCGCTTCCTGTGACGTGAACGGCTCACTGGCTGCCCGATACGTTGTGCGGTCCGCGTCTGCCCCTGACTCCCAGCCCGGCCAGCCGGCGCTGACCTAGCGCTCAAACCCGCCGAGCGCCGGGCCGTGGCCCTCGTTGCTCTGGCCCGAAGAGCAGCTGTGCTGGACCACACGGGCGAGCGCCCATGGATCAGTGCTGACACTCCCCTTTGCGTGTTTTATTATCCATTTTTTAAAAAGCCAAGGGCCAAACAAGGAGGGGCCACAGGTCGGTCACTCCCGGTCTGCAGTGTTCTCGGGAGTCAAGCAAGTGGCCAAAGTCCTTATGATGCCTGAGAAGGTGGCACTGGCTCGGCCCCACAGAAACAACAGGGGACGCGCCCAGGTTGAGCAGGCGCAGAGGTGGCAGCGGGAGGCGGGCTGCGGAGTGGGTGGGCACAGGGCGCCTGAGGCTTCTGTGAGGGACGCTGGACCTGCCGGTGTTTCCCTACAGACCTGTCTGTGCTGCATTTTAGAAATTTATTTAATATCAGCATTAAGGCAGTACAAAGTAATTTACATATTCTAGTTCTTTTCTATATGTTTTATCTTGAATTTAAAGTGTTGAGTCCTCCCTGGCTCTGTCTGTCTCTCCCCCCTCACACTTGTACTGGGCATGGACCCCAGGACCTCCCCACTGAGCTACATCTCTAGCCTCCTCTTCTGTTGTTTGAGACAAGGTCTCACTAAGCCACTCAATTGCCCACCTGGGTTTGAACCTGTGATCCTCTTGCCTCACAAGCCTGCACCACCATGCCTGGCTAGCAGTGACTTGTCTTTTTAAATTATATTAGAATTGAGACCTAAACCAGGGAGTGGAGGGGTGACAGGTCAAGCCTCTTTCCCTCTCAGCTTAATGACCATGCTGGACAAAAGTTCTTCAACAGCTGAAAATTGGACAAGGAAGACACAAAGACTGTTTTAATATCGTAGATGAGAGTCTATCCAACAGCCTTCCAAGCCAACTCCTGAGTTTCAGTTATGGCAATAAATATTTAATAATTCACGTTTACAGCTGCCATAAAAGCCTTATCAACCAAACAGTTTCATGATGTCAAAAATGTCTGGAATAAAGATAAGGAACTAAATTTGTAAAACAGAGGCTCTCCACTGTAGCAGTCTGCTAGGCAGATTCACTGTCAACTCCTGGAGTCGGCCCTCCAGCTTGGATGGCGGCCGGGTATCCTTCCCTGCCCACCCTGCCCCCAGGGCTGTCCCGGAAGTCCGGCACCCTACCCCTGCTGCTGGGAGGCATTCTTATATTTTAAGAAGAGAAGCAGCCAGACCCAGTGGGGCAGGTCTATAATGTTAGCACTCTGAGAGTCTTAGTCAGGAGGATCACAAAGTTGGAACCCTGTGTCAAAATTAGCACCCACCCCACAAATAAAAAGGTCTGGGGATGTAGGAAATACAGTAGGAAGACCCTAGGTTCCATCCTCCAGATTGCAAAATCAAAATAAATTAAATTAAAAAGGACCATCCTGAAAGATTTGCAGGTAAACATGGGCTAATGCAACAGGTGCTGGGGTACCACTGCCCCAGGGGTCCTGCCAGTTTCACTATCCCAGAGCCGAAGGCAGGCATGTGGGGGCGGGGCACTGCCTAACACTTCCAGGTCATGGAGTCATCATCGCCTGCGGGTGCCCCACTCCTTCGGGACGGACTTTTCTTAGGCTTCTCTGCACCTCCCGTGTCTTTGATTTTGATGGGCACTGTGACTCACCAGCGACCCTGGCAAGACTTTCTCCCTCCTGATAACATCCTGGTGACTCATGCCCACACCACCTGGCTGGCTTGGCCCTGACCTCTTTGTTCTGACCATGGTCTCCCCAAGGGCTGCCTTCTCTGGCACAGAAACCCAAACGAGGTGACACTCTGCGGACTCTGAAATGACGAGTGGAGCAGTCACGATTGGTGGCTCCTGGCTACCCTGACCAGGGAGCTCCTGGGACTGTGGGATGAGCTGTGGTGGCCCTGGCCCTGGAGGTCAAGTTGTAGCAGCCACTCATGCTGAAGGCCAGGTGGGCACCCTTCCCAGGATGATTGGCTAGCTGAGACCAACTGTGACCCTCCTCCCCCAAGATCCAGTGAGGTCACCTTTGTTCCACTCTCTTCAAAGGGGAATATTTACTGTTGTCATAATGACTCCTCCCGTGTACACAGGGCCGCACCTGGCACACGGGGCCTTTCATAAGGCACAAAGGGGCATTGTGCAAACCACCGCCTGCCCAAGGACACCCACAGGGACAATGGAACAGTAGACGTGACAGTGACAGCGAGCTCGGTGGTCCTATACAACCTACCTGGATCCCTGTTTATTTCCAAAGTGGCTCTTTATGGGTGTGAGTGCTTGCCTAACACGTGCAGAGCCCAGGGGTTGAGTCTAGCACCACATAAAGGTTGGAGACACAACCTTCCACCTGTGGTACAGACAAACAGCGATACCCCAGAATTCCAGTCCCACCAGGACCCCAGGATTCTCATGTGTAGCACAAGGTTGGAGGGTGCCCAAGCCACCTCAGGCTGTTCTCCAGGGACACCAGCGGTCCCTTGGCCTCCTGCTGTGAGTCTGGAGGACAACACTTCTGTGACAAGAGTCACTTACCTTTGTCTCTCGAGCCCACATGAACGTGGGTTTCCACTGGCATCCTGACGTACAGCACAGCACCACAAACGTAACTTTTTAATCATTATTATTATCGTCATTATCATTATTATTATCATTATTTTGGCCCTGTGGATCAAATCCAGGGCCTTTGTTCTGGGTCCATTTTTTATTTCAAGAGAAGATCTCACCAAGTTGCCCAAGCTGGGCTGGAGTTTGTGATCCTCCTGCCTCAGCCTCCCAGAGTTGTGAGATTACAGGCCTGCACTATAGGGCTGGGCTGGAAATTTACAAGTTAGACGTTTTCCCTTGGTGGATACCTGGCTTCTCGAAACTTCCTCAGGCCTAGGGAGAAACCCTCCAGGCACACCTCTCCTGGCCCAGGTAGATGGACCGAGTATGCAGACACTCACCAGGAGCTCTAGGCCCTAGCTGGTTCCCAGGCCAAGAAGAAGAGGCCAGGTCCAGGAAGGGCTGACCCCAGGCTGGGCACGTTTATTGTCTCTCCGTGCCCCTTCCCCTACTGCTCTGGCTATAGGAGACCCTGAGCCACCTGCACACGGGCAGATGGGGCCTTGAGGCTACTGCATCTCTTCAGAGCTGGCTTCGGACACATCCTTTCTCAACGGCCTCCTTGGCAGTGAGCTCACGAACCTAAGCGCGCGGTCCCAAGGAGCACAGGAACAGAATCCAGAGGCAGGAGTGAGGACCCAGCCACCTTCTGTTAAGCCACACATCTGGGCGAGTCAGGAAATGTCTGCCAACCAACCCTCCCTGCCTGCCGATTCTCTGAGGGTGGTTTAGAACTGGGCACGTTTCATCTTGAAAAATCACGTGTGTGACTATGTGGGGTTTCTTCCGGTTGTTTTTCAAGATTTAAGTATCTCACAAGACTCACGGGTGACGGCAGATCAAGAGCGAGGCCAGGCCCCCAGCGCGTGCCCCTTCCTACTCCCAGGCTGCCCCAGAGCCTTTGCACTGAACTGCCAGCCCATTCCTAGTTTTGATTTTGAGACGGGGTCTTGCTGAGTTGCCCAGGTTGAGCTAAAACTTGCAGCCTTCCCACCTCAGCCTCCCAGAGTGCTGGGATTCCAAGGTCGGTGTCACCAAGCCCTGCTTTTTTTTTTTTGGGGGGGGGGGGCACTAGTGGGAATTGAACCCAGGGCCTTCACACTGAGCTACATCCCCAGCCACTCATTCACCTATTTATATTTTTCTTTATTTATGTATTTATATTTTGAGACAGAGTCTTGCGAAATCACCCGAGGCTGGGCTCAAAGTTAGGCTCGCCCTGCCTTGGCCCCCCAGGCCCACACCTCCATCCTGCCTGACGTTGCTGACATGTCATCCGCAAGTGTCATTCCATGGGACAATCCGACTCATGTGCTTTTGTCGTATTTTAAGTGACCAGTAGGTCGGGAGATTGGCAGGCTCTGTGGACCATGGCCACACAGCCTCCTCCTGGGCCTGCGGCTCTGCACCGCTGTGACATGACAAGCCCACGGGAGTGTCCCCAGCACGCGACAGCCCGTGGACAGAGGCCACGTGAGGCTGCATGCCTCGGGCAGGCCAGGACCGAGCTCTGGCCCCTGGACGTGCCCGGGGCCTGTGACGGCAGTGACGCGGATGGCAACAGGAGAGCAAGGCCTGGGCCCGCAAGGTAACAGAAGCAGCATCTGCTGGCGGCAGGTGGGGACAAAGGAGATGAACCAGGGACAAAGCCAGGGCCGTGGCTGGCATGGCAGGACCAGTTCCCCAGACGAAAGCCCCTTTCTCGTATCTGCCACACTGGCCACAGACCTTCCATCCCACTGTGACCCCCACTAGTATCTAGAGGCCAGCCTCTGGGGTTCACAGTGAACCCCAAAGGAAACCAGACAGGGCGGAAGAAGCCCCAGCATGGAGCAGACCCGAGTAACACACGGGCAGGAGGTCACTGTGCCAGTCAGGAGACAAGGCCAAGGGCCGGGCGTTGTCCGGGCAGAAGGACCCATCCAGAACACCAGAGCCAGGGAGGGCGGCTCCACACAACAGCAAAGTGGTCTCCCGGAGTTTCTCAGGACCCTGACTGGCCCTGTACGCCAGCAGACAGTCCCGACTTACCAGGCTACAGGCTGGTTGTTGGTAGACTTTGGATCCCCGCCTAGAAGTGTCCAGCACTAGGCCTCGGTGCTGTAGTCCCAGTGCCGTGGGACTGGGAGGCAGGAAGTTCACAAGTTCAAGCTCAGCCTGGGCAACTTAGCAAGACACTGTCTCAATAATGAAAAATGGGTGAGGGGTCTGGAGGAACAGCGCTGTGGTTAGAGAGCTTGCCTAGCAAGCCCAAGGCCCAGAGTTCAATTCCTCAGCACCACATAATCTGGGCATGGTGGTGCCTGCCTATAATCTCAGCACACAGGAGGTTGAGACAAGAGATTTTTGTGAGTTCAAGGCCAGCCTGGGCTATCTGGTGAGTTCAGGACCAGCAGCCTAGGCTATAGAGCAAGACCTTGTCTGAAAAAAAAAAAAAAGGAAAAATAAAAAGGAAGAAAGAAAGAAAGAAAGAAAGAAAAATGCTGTAGATGTGGCCTAGTGTGAACGCCCTGGATTGGATCTCCAGTACCACAAAAAATGAAAAAAAAAAAAAAAAAAAGTGGGCAGTACCAAGCAGAGGCGGCAGCCACGAGACCCAGCCACAAGTGGGCTGGAGGCCACGACTGACCACAGCCTTCTGGCGCCTTGCGATCTTCTTGCGGCTGACCCCTCACGTTGAGGTCCACTTGTCCTAGAAGGGAGGAATGAACAAAAAGACACAAAGGACACACACACACACACATTGGGGGAAGACTGCAGCCATGAGAGACCGTGCTCTTTATTTTTATAGGTCCCTAATCCAACCCCCTCTCTTACTCGCTGCCCTTTACCCTAATTCTGCCTTGCATCTCTTATTAGACCACCTAGCTTTGTTACCTAGCCAAGGAGCCTCAAAGTCTGCCATAGTCGGCTTGCATTTCTTTGCCACCAGCCAAGAGAGGCCCTCACTTGCAAGAGACCTCCAGCCCCTCCCGTGTGCAGGCAGTGGCTCGCCTTGGGTGGCAAAACAAGGACTGTCTGAGACCCCCAAGCCCTTCCTGTTTGCAGGCAAGGTCTCTTCATCCCGGGGGCCAGGCAAAGATATCTGTCTCCAGTGTGAGAACAGAGTCAAACTCCAGACTAGTTTAATTATTTAAGCTTTGTTGGTCTGTGTCTTTAATTTTTGGTTCCCTTCACCCTAACACTGTTAAAAATAAGGAATTGATGGGAGTTCATACATCCTGACTCTTGCGGGACGTCTCCCCCTGCCTGGATGGCAGCCACCGACTCACCCCCAGGACCACGCTTAACATTCCAAGGTGTAACTGCCACCATAAGCCGCACACAGCCCCCTGCGGGCTGAAGCCTGCTTAAGAACCCTTTCTTCCGGAGACTGTCACTGACGAATTTCACATTTTCCTCTGGATCCGATTTTTTTTTTCCATCGACTCAAACCTTTGGAGATGATCCTGACTGTCTAAGGCAGCTCTGCATCTTCTGACTCCATCCCTGCCCCATCCTGGGTCCTCCATCCCTGCCCCATCCTGGGTCCCCTTCCTGTCACCAAAGGATTGGATTATTGCTTCTGGCTGCCACAAACTGCCACAAACTGCAAGGCCTCTGTCGAGAGAACTCGCGCACTCTCTTGTGCAGGACCGTGCCCAACATCAAGTTGTCCACAGGTCACTTCCCGTCGGAAGCCCAGAGGACGGACCTTCCTCCCCTCCTCCAGCTTCTGCTGACCCAGCTGTCCCACGGCACGGGGCTTGCCTCTCCATCACTCCCGTCTCTGCCCCTGACTTAATAAACCATTATGTCCATGCAGAGTTTTGCCAATTTTTTTTTCCAGGTCAGCCAAGTATTAAAGACATTGCCAGGGCTCAGAAGAATGGCTCAGTGGAATGGCTCAGCGTGTAAAGCGCTTGCCTTGCAAGCACTAAGTACCTGAGTTCAATTCCCCGGCACCACAGAAGCCAGGTGTGGTGGTGCATGCCTGTAGTCCCAGCACTCGGGAGGCTGAAACAGGAGGATTGCCTTGAGTCCAAGGCCAGTCAGGGCTCCATAGTGAGTTCAGGACCAGCCTGGGCTACAGTGACTCTCTCTCTCTCTCTCTCAAAAAGAAAATAGTCTAAAGTAGACATCGCCAGCCAGGCCTGGGGATGCAGGCCTGTAATCCCAGCACTCTGGGAGGCTGTGGCAGGAGGATCGCAAGTGGGAGCCTAGTCCAAGCAACTTAGGAATTTAGTGAAACTCGGTCTCAAAATAAAAGATAAAAAATAAAGAGCTGGGCTTAGGGCTTGCTGGCAGAACTCAGAATGCCTCGTCTCGAGACCAGTCTGTATTCCATACCTAGGCCGGCCTTTCCGCTGGAATGAAACCACATCTACAAGTTGCGGGATTAAGGACCTGGCTGGGTCTTCAAGCGGCGCCTGCCTCGGGAACACACCGCCACCTGCGCCTTGTGGGGCGTCACTGCAGACTGACAAGGCCCTCCTCACTCAGCCGCCTTCCCGCCTTCCCAGCCCTTATGTTTTTGTTTGTTTGAAGGCAGGATATCTGTAAGTCTCTAAGGTGCCCAAGCTGGGCTCAAACTTGTGATCCTCCTGACTTATTGTCGTTTTAGATGTGGTAACCAGAAAGGCTTTACCAGAGGTGACTACCTAGCCAAGACATGGCGGACATAGGAGAGAGGAGTGTGGGATCCGGGGAAGAGCTGCTGTGGGGGAGGGGGCAGTCCGTCCCGGTGCTCCAGAGGGCCACCTGCAAGGGACGCAGAGGCCAGGGGCTGCCGGGGCCCGGTGGGAACACAGGGAAGGAAGATCTCCCAGATGGAGGAACCCGGATTGCCGCCCTAGGGCACCTGTTACAACCTGGGCTTTTCGTGTGAGTCACTCAGGGCCATGGGGCCACTGGAGGGCTCAAACTGAGGAAGGCGAGCTGCCAGATGTTTTAACAGGGTCCCTCCACGTGGAAGTGTCTCACAGCAGGGGTGGGTGGCACAAGCTTATAATCCCAGGATTCTGGGAGGCTGAGGCAGGAGGATTGCAAGTCATGGCCCAACTTACCAAGACCCTGGTTCTACATCAAAATCAATATATACGCCGGGGGTGGAGCTCAGTGCGAAGACCCTGGGCTGTATCTCCAAGCAGACACACACACACACACACACACACACACACACACACACACGCACGCACGCACGCACGCACACACACACGCGTGCGCTTGTGCATGTGTCTCCAAAAATTAGTAGAAGTATTTGAATTCACAAGTCACACTGAAAAGTCATTTTCTAAATGTCAAACGCTTGCGTTCCTCCCTGAAGTGGAGCAGGTGGTTCTTGGAAGAGTCCACTCTGCCGTCGACACCCGTGCGGGAAGGAGGCTGAAGAAAGGCAGGGGCAGCCACGCGCTAAGTTTAGTCGCACGTGGCTCTTACCACCGGGCAGCACATATGCTCGAGCTCTGAGCGAGCGCCGGGCTGCCTGTGCCTCTCCCACGGCAGAGCCCAGCTATTTCTGGGGTGCCCACACGTCTGGAGGTGGCTCTGCCTCTCTGTATTGTGTAAGGAGGGCTGGGCACGGGGCTGTGGCAGATGGATGCTTGGGCTAGGCCGGCCCCCACTGACAGCGGCGCTTGTGTGAGGGTTTGCATCTGGAATGTCCTGTGAACCTGTGTGCACTTGGAAAGTGACCAGATCGTGGGAGCAGCTGGATCAAACGAATTAACCCATCGATGACTTCCGGTGCTGGACGGGAAGTGGGCCAGAGGCCCGGAAGGGTGGATCTCCCCTGCTGGCTCCTCCTGGTCCCTCACTCTCCTTCGGGCCGAGCTGTCCTCTGACAGCCCCTCCCGCCCTCGCTAGCCACCATGCGTGGACTGAGACCTCGGAAACTGAGCTGACACGAGCCTCTCCTCCTTCTAACTGTGGGTGGGCACGGTGTCCCAGCAGCAAGAAAGTGGTGAAGGAAAGGGACACGGAAGCCATTACCCTGTTCTGGCATTACAACGCCGTGAGGGCGGGGCCTGGTGGCGCAGGCCTGTCATCCCAACACTCTGGGGAGGACGAGGCAGGAAAATCTCAAGTTCAAGCCCAGCGCGGACAACTTAGTGAATTAGCAAGACGCTGTCTCAAACAGTAAAAGCAAGGGGGAGGGCTGGGGAGTGCAGCCCCGAGGGGAGGGTGCCGGGGTCCTTCTGGGTGGAGGGGAGCACTCAGAGTGGAGTAAGGTAGCGCTTACGCTGGTCTGCGAACATCCTAAAAAGCATGCAGTTGTACATTGGGCTGGAGCTGTCTTGACCTGAACGGCTCGCCGAGTTCATTACGACTTGGTGCTGGGGTGGAGCCCAGACGTCTCACTGAGCTACATCCCCGGCCCTTACTCATTTTTTATGTCGAGACAGAATCTTACTAAGTCACTAAGTCTCCCAGGCTGGGTTTGAACTTCAGATCTTTCTGCCTCAGCTTCCCAAAGTGCTGGGATGACAAGCCTGTGCTTCAGCCTGTCACCCTTTAGGTGACAATATCTGGAGGTGCCTAGAACAGAGGGTGGCCCCCTAGTACATGGTATTAGTGGCCTCAGGAAAGAGTGTTTTCCCTTGGACCATGGGCAGGCCCAGAAGTCATTGCTGGGAGCCAGAAAGTGCCCTTCCCAGACTCAATCTGTTGGCTCTTTGGCTGTGGACTTCCAGCCTTCAGGACTGGAAAAAAAAAAAAAAATACTCAGTGTATTGGTCAGCTTTCCATGACTCTAACAAATACTCAAGACATTCTAGCTATGCAGAAGAAAATTTTATTTTGACTCAATTTTTTGTTTTTGTTGGTCACTGAGGACTGAGTTTGGGCCTTCACACTCCAGTACTTTGTCTGTTTTTGATTTTGAGACAGAGTCTTGCCAAGTCACTAAGCCGTCCAGGCTGGGCTCAGATTCTCAATCCTCCTGCATCAGCCTTCCAAAGGGCTAAGATTATAGGTTGCATCACCAGGCCCAGCTTGGCTCACGGTGGTGGAGGGATCAATCCATGGTACTCTGGCCCACTGCTTTGTGGCAAAAGAGCACATCGTGGTGAGGGCAGGTGGGAGAACTAAGCCACCAGGCCATGGAAGAGGAAAAGGCCAGCATCCCCAGTTCTCCAGTAAGGGTGGGCTCCTAGTGAAGACGTAAAACTCCCAGTAGGCACCGCCTCTCAAAGGCTCTGCCGCCACCAGAGGAATCAAGCTTAGGATGAAGCCTGAGGCACACGGGCCTCTGGGGATACTCCTGATCCGAATTCCAGAGTCCAGCCTGCACAGTGGACAGGACTGGGCACGTGAGGTCTAGCCTAAAGAAAGGATTTGTACATGTGTTACACGCACCCGCCCACCCACACCCACACATACACACACACGCTCTGATTTCTAGAAAGAGTAAACAATCACAAGCCGGACCTGGTGATGCAGGCCTGTCATCCAGCTCTCTGGGAGGCCGAGGCAGGACGATCACAAGTTGCAGCCCACTCTGGGCACCACAGTGACTTAACAAGACCCTGTCTCAAAATCAAAAACGAAAATTGGACTGGGGCTGTAGCTCAGTGTGAAGGCCACAGGCTCCTTGCACAGGCAAAGCCTCCAACCACAAGCTGGAATATTCAGTACTCCCTGAAGTGTATCCTTCTGCTTTGGTTGTCAACAAGAGGGGATAGCTGGAAGTGTATCCTACCCCGTGGGGCAGGTGGCCGTCAGTCCAGGTGAGGCTTGCTCCAGGCGCAAGCGACCGCAGGGCCTGCCGGTCCCCTGAGGCTGCAGAAATGTCCCAGGCAGGGCCAACTGCACAGTCTGCAAGGCCCAGAGAAAATGAAAACAGGCTTCCTGTTCAAAAGCTATCAAGCCAGGCTCCGGAGCGCAGGCCTGTCACCCCAGCACTGGGGAGGCTGAGGCAGGAGGATTGTAAGCTGCAGTCCATCCCGGGAAAATCAGAAACTCAAAATCAAAACAACAAAAGACAACGGGCAGGGCTGTGGCTCAGTGCGAGGGCCCTTTCCTCAGAAATGCAAAAAACAGAAACAACCATGAGCTTCAGGATTGCGACCCTGGAGAACCGAAACAAGCTGGGGTGACTCCGGCAGCGGTCCTGCACCAAGTGACGGCTGGTGGTTCTCTCCCATGAGATCTAAGCCTGGGGGCTGGCCCTCCGCTTCCTGAGCCACCCTGAAAGGGCCCTGTCGAGGAGGTGACACTTGGCCTTCCAGCAGGAGAAGCCAGCATGGGCTGGGGACAGGCGCCTGTGTCTCAGCCGTGAACAAAAGGTACAAGAGTCCAGCTGGCCTGAACCGGGCAGGGACACTCACGATCCCACCCGTGACAGAGTGGGGAAGTTCTGCTGTGAGCGAGAGACCATGGTCCCCAAGAATCAGTGGAACTCAAGCTGAGAGCTTCTCTCTGTTGTTACTGGTTTTGTAGCACTGAAGGTCAGGCCCGGGGCCTTGGCTCTGAGCTGTACCCCAATTTCCTTATTTGTTTTATTTCGAGACATGGTCTCACAAGCACTACGTTCCCCTGGCCAGGCTCAAACTCACCATCCTTCGACCCCAGCCCCGCAGAGTGCTGGGCGACAGGCCTGCGCCAGGGGGCCCGGTGAATTTTTGGAATGGTGTGTTCCCAGGCCTGCCTAAATCGGTCTGACTCAGTCGCCCAACACGGCCTGTGGACGGACTTCCCTTCATTTCCCAGACTTGCATGGTGTCGCGGTGACGCACAGTGGGAACGCACATGGGGGAAGACAGCTCGGGTCTCCCGGCTGCGCAGGAGCCGGGCCAATGCCCTGCGCCGTCCCCCGGATCCAGTGCACACGTGGGAACCTCACCTGTGATTCATAGAAAGCACATACCAAATGACATACCCCCGGCCCTTGACTCAGTGCACACGCACAGACTCAGGACCGCTGCTAGGACCACGGCTGCTCAGACATGCCCGGGCCGCGGCAGCGTGCACTTTAATACTACTGTAGCTGTTCAAGGTGGTTCTGTGCACTTCCTCACATGGGCAAATGCCTGGGGCAGGGCGACAGGGGCGGGTAAGGGCAGATAGGCTGCCAGGAAGTGGCCACATGGCCCTGGACGAGATCTCCAACTCCCTGGGCCTCAGTTTCCTTTTTCTTCCAACTTGTTTTTTTTGGAGACAGAGTCTCACTCTGTAGTTCAGGTCGCTCCTGAATTCACTATGTAGCCCAGGCTGGCTTCAGGTTCGTGGTGACCTTCCTGCCTCAGCATCCTGAGTGCTGGAGTTATAGGTGTGCACATGGTGCTGGAGAACCGAATCAAGGCCTTGCACTTGCTGGGCAGGCGCTTTAACCGCTGAACTGTGCTCCCAGCCCTCAACTTCCGATCTGGATTCAGAGTCTTGATAAGTCCCTCAGCTGCTCAGGCTGGCTCCTCCTGTCTCAGCCTACTAGAGTGCTGGGACGACAGGCCTGTGCCACCGTGGACCCAGCTGAGAAAAAGGTTCGGCCCTAGAAGAGTCTTAAAAGAAGAGAACAGATGGTGCGTCCCTCAGCCAAGCGTACGTGTCACGCAGCACAAACACACACCAACAAAAAGAATAATCTGGGGTGAGAAAGGAGAGAAGGAACCCTGGAGCAGGCCGGGACGCCCGGCGGGAGGTCTGCAGGTGGCAGCCCTGCCCTGCCCGGAGCTCTGGGTACCTGTGCCAGCCAGCCAGCGGGCAGGAATGGACGGATCGGCAAAGCAGGGAAGATATCCCGTCACCTGAGCTCGACGTGCCCTTCCCTGGCTCCAGCACGGGCCAGTGGAGTAGCCGTCACTCCCGGACACGTACACGCCACGTCCTCGTGGATTACGGTATTCCTACCAGCACGCTGGGAGGCTGAAACAGGAAGATCGGACATTCAAGCCAGCCTGGGCAATCAGCAACTTAGTAAGACCCTGTCTCAACATCTACTTAATGTTTATTTTTCATTTTTTAAACAGGGTCTGACTCGGTAGCCTGCTGTCTCAAAAAAAAAAACCCGAGAGCTGCAACTCAGCGCGCAGGCACTAGGTTGAATCCCCAGGACGCCACCCCCGCCCCGCCCCTCGCCCACGGGATCCTGACCATCCCACAGGCCGCGTTTTCACTTCTTCCAGTCCAGGGACTGAGCCTGCTCCTGTGTCTCCTCTTCACATCTGGCCATGTTTGCTGAATGAATAAGGGGCACACCTCAAGCAGAATGACATCCCTTTGCCCTGCCCCTGGGAACCACCGGGGACTGTGTGAATTACTGATTGGGATCGCTCAGTAAATACAGACACGCTGGCAAAGAGACTCATCTGCGCCGTTGTCCATTAAAGGACAGCTCGGTTAATCATTTTTCTTAATGATGTCTGGGTTCTGCAGAGCTCTGCCTGCCCTTCAGTCCCCAGTGACACGCCCCAGTCCTACAGGCTCCCTCATCCTTTGGGTCAGAGATAAACCTGTCCTCACACCCAGGGGCGTGGCACAGTCGGCCCTCCCAGCCCCCACGCCTAACACCCCTCCGGCTGCCACTTCTCACTTACCCGACTGCCCACCGAGCTCCCCGCACCCCCCAGAGCAGTCGGTGAATAATCACAGGCTCTCCCCAGGCTGCGCTTTAATTCGACTGAGTAACTAGGAAACCTGCACATAACAGGAAGGAAAAAGCTCTAAGATGCCTCCTGATGTGGCTCCAGTCCAGTGCCCACCACGTCCCCCTGGCATGGGGCTGCCCAGGAGCAGAGGGAGGAAGGGCCTGGCCCCAGGCGCAAGCCAGAGCTACCTCACGGGAGCCAGGCACTGTAGGGTAGTCCTGCAATCCCAGCAGTCTAGGAGGCTGAGGCAGGAGATCTCAAATTCAAGCCTAGCCCGGGAAATATAGTGTCTTAGCAAGAACCTATGTCACCCCCCTACCATCACCCCCCCAAAAGGGCTGGGGATGTAGCTCAGTGCAAAGACCCTGAGTTCAGTCCTCAGTACCATAAAAAAGAGGTGCACAGTGAGGGCTCTGGTTTCCAGGTGAGTCGACTGAGAAACCCAGCCACCTCTGGAGGGACCCCAGAATTTCTGGGCTCCCCAGTCAGCGCTCAGAGCCACGATCATTTTGGAACGTTTCCCATATTGAGAACCAAGAGGGTAGGATATTTTTTCATGTAGGTTCCCCTCAAAGTTTTTCATAAAATTTTCTCAAAGGGGAGCCTGGGGGAAAAAAAATGTGACTGCAATATATTGTTCTAAGCCCCACTGAGTTGCCCGCGCTGGGAATGAACACGTGATACTCGTGCCTCAGCCTCCAGAGTGCTGGGATTACAGGCCTGAGCTCCCAGGCCCGCCTCCTGCAATATTTCCTTTACATCCTAGGCTCCCAGTCTGTCCGTATTCTGATGACCCGGCTGCAGACTACGGGCACAGGACCGGCTCCCTGGACGCCCACCATCCAGCCTTCTTCCTTCCTTCCACAGCCTCCTGCCCACAGGCCTTGGAAATAGCCCGGAACGACCAAGTACCGCCTTCCAGCTCTGGGCCTATGCCAGCCCCGCGACGACAAACATGTCCTGACTCGGGGAGCCCGGAGCACCCAGCACCAAGCCCCCTGGGCTCAGGAACAGGTACGGGGGCACAAAGCGCCTCGGGCGGATTCTCGGGCACTGGCCAGGCCCGTGAGGGCTCCACAGGGCAGACCCTGTATGGACTGGCACCGCAGTCCACGCGAGCTGGGAATTTCCTCTACGGAAAAACGGCAATCAGAGCATCCGCTCCTTGTCTCCATGGCAACGAGCTACAGTTCTGCATTCCATTTTCGCAGCTCCTCCTTAACCTCTCTGTGGTCTCTGACCAAAGCCTGAAAACACTGAAAGGCCACTGGAGTCAATCCACGCTCCAGGAAATACCAACACCAATCTGGGGGTGTCAGCTGTGCGGCGGCTTCCCGCAGTCCCTTATCTGAAGGCCCTGGCCTGGGAGAAACCCTGAGTCACCAGCGAGTACCCCTCAGGGTCGCTACGGAAACCGGGAACGCTGGGTCCCAGGGGTGCTGGGCTGTCCCTCTCCCTCCCCAGGCTTCCTGGAGGTGCGCCGTCCTCAGGACCGTGGCTTTTCCGTTTCACACGCACCTTAGGAATCTAAGCTTTGCCGCTGCACGGTGAGATACCGGCATCTGACCTAAGCCTGCGCAGGAAACACGCAGGCTTTCCGCCACGGCCTCAAGACCTTCCACCCGGACAGGCACCGGTCCGGCGAATGGTTTGGGCCATGGGCTGGAAGGGAGACGTCTCCAGTTCCCATCCGTAATTTCCCGTTCAGATGACCTGGTAGGGTGCTTGTAAGCAGCCTCCGTTCTCCCCTGCGGAGAGTGGGAGGGGGCGATCAGGACACAGCGCTCGGCCACGGCCGGCGCAGCCCCAGGCGGCACCACCGCGCAGGCCTCCCTGGCGGGCTCGTCTCATCTGCACCCTTTGCACCACGGAAAGGCCAAACTGCCCGTGGTGGCTCGGGCGGGGCCAGCTCCGAGACCCTCCCACGGAGCGACTACGGGGCTCGGCCCCCAGGGGCCGCGATCACCCAAGGCCACCGGCGCCGGCTCCAGCGCAGCCCCACGGGCGCGCCGACGGCCGGGCCACCGCCACCCCACGCGCCCCACCGCCCAGCGCGCACGCGCGCGCGCCCCGGCCCGGCGTCCCCGGCGAGGGCGGGGCCCTGGCCGGAAGGAGCCGCCTCCTCCAGCCGGCCCCCGCCTCCGCCTCGCTCCCGCCCCGCGCCCCGCGCCCCGCCCCCGCCGCCGGCTGCCGGTCCCCTCCCCCCGCCCCTCCCCGGCCCCAGAAGAGCGCGCCGCGAGGGGGCCGGGCCGGCGACTTCCTCCCCGGCGGCGGCGCGCGCGGAGCGGCCCCGCGGAGCCGGCTCCAGTCCAGTCCCGGCCTCGCCGCGCGCCCTGGTCTCTGCCCCCTTCCCTCCCCCGACGCGCGTCCATCGGATCGGACAGAGCGAGAGCGACCCGGCCCGGGCCGAGCGAGCGGCGCCGCCGACCCGGCCCTGCGCAGCGCAGCGGTGAGACTCGGGGGGCTCCGGGGTCCCGCGCGGGCGGGCGGCGTGATCGTGGGCAGCCCCGGGCGGAATGAAGGCAGCGACGCCCCGAGACTCGTAGTTTGCGCTTGCGAGTTCGGCTCGGGCCGGTCTTCTGACCACCCGGTGGCCCTGGGGGTGGCGGCGGCTCTCCCCGGGTGGCCGAGGCCGGCGCGGGCGGGGCGCTGGCTTTTGTGTTCGGGAAGGGATCGCCGGCCTGGCGAAGCTTCCAGCTCGGGGCGCGCCTTGGGGGGACCGGTTGCGCCGGGGGACTTGGGGCGCTGGAAGGGTGGCCTCGGGTTGGGGATGACTCCTTGGAGGGCTTAGGGCCGGGTCTCGGGGCGCTTGAAACACCTGGATCGCCGTGACTTCCGCGTCACCTGCTGGGTCCCCCTGGGCCCGGCGGCTCGCTGGGCCCTGCGGGGCCAGCGCCGGCCACTGCCAGGCGGGAGGCGACCCTCGGCGGCCCTGATTGCTACTCTTGGAGCGTTTGAATGGAGGGAGCCCGGGATCATTCGCCTACGTGTTCGGGTCGTGTTTTTGTTTTTCCTTTTGGCTTCTTTTTTTTTTTTAAGCGCGTGAGGCTCACGGTAGCCGGGGCTCGATTCCCAGGGGGCCCTAAAATAGTGGTTGGCTCGCTTATTTACAAAGTAAAGAAGTGAGCAGAGCTCTTGGGCGACAGGAGTCGAGTCAACTCGCCGGGGAGAGAAGCGGGGGCGCCTCGCCTGCGCGGGGCCTGCCGCCCACACCGCCTCCGGCCCGGGGACGTGGGTCTCCGCGTTCGGCTCGTTGGAATTCTCGGGAACATGGCAGGACCCGTGCGAGGGAGCGCCCCGTGTCCCGCGCGCTGGCGGGCAAGCCCTCGGTTCTGGCATTAGTCACTGTTTCCAAACTGATCGCCTTCAGAGACGGCGGCGAACCAGCCCTCGCTAGCGCGGCGCGGGTGTGGGGCTTTCTGCCCCCGCTCCGTAAAATTTACCTACATACAAACCTGGACTCCATCTTACATAAGTGATTACTTGTTCCGGTAAGGATTCTCTTGGCAGCGCAGACTCCTTGTTTTAATATTAACCATCTCAGGGCTCGGGTTTCTGCTATTTTCCTTCCTTCCTTTATCTTTCTTTTTTTTTTTCTCTCTCTCTCCTAGTCCTGGGGCTCAAGCCCAGGGCCTTCACACAGAGCTCCGTCCCCAGCCCGTTTTTATTTTCGATTTTGAGGTAGGATCTTGTTAAGCCACCCAGTGGCCCAGGTTGGGCTGAAACGTGCCATCCTCCTGCCTCGGTCTCCCAGCGCCCTGGGATTAGGAGGCCAGCACCACCACCCGCAAGCTTTTCTTTTTCTTTTGTTATTCAAAAGCCAGAGTTGTGACTTGTCACAAGCCACAAGCCATGATCTGTCTGGCAGCACCCAGAACATCTGCAGGAGAAGCTGGTGCGTGTGAAGGGGCTTGGGGCATCCGTGCAGGTACGCAGCCAAGCCCAGTAGTGGAAGTGGACCTCAGTTTGTGGGTCTGATGGAAACTGCAAAGCAGAGCGCTTTCAATCTATTTTTTTTTTCCCAAAACTCATTAAAAGCTGGACAACAAAAGAATTTTGTCGTGAAGCTGGCAATTACAGCTCTTCAAGGGCCAGTTGGGTACAGGCTTCTCGGGATATTTGTACACAAAAGCCAGGAGACCCTTCCCTCCCCTTCCATGTCGGTCTCAGGAGCTCGCAAGCATAGAATTCAGTCAGCAGGAGTCCAGCAAGCCTAGGGACCCACTTGGGCAGTCCCACCAGGGCCTGGAGGGTGAGTCCGGTGCACGGCCGGCTGAGTGTGGGTCCTCCCGGTTTCCTGTGTGAGGCTTGTTCAACAGGAGTGACTTCATAAAGTTCCAGGTGAAAGAGTGTTTCAGCCGGACCCTTGGCACAGGCTGGTAATCCCAGCACTTGGGGAGGCTGAGGCGGGAGGACCACAAGTTCAAGCCTTGCCTGGGCACCTTAGTGATTTAGTGAGATCTTATCTCAAAATCCAAACTGTGGGAGGCAGATCACAAGTTTGAGACCAGCCTGGGGAACCTTTCAACCTAGGGAGACCCTGACTCAAAGTAAAAATTTAAAAATGAGTCTGGGGATACAGTTCAGCCCAAAGGCCCCAGGTTCAATTCCCAGTGCCACAGAATAAGTAAAATTGAGGTGTGGATGTAGCTCAGTAAAGGTCCTGGGCTTGACCTCCCATCTCTCTCCCTCTCTCTTGCTCTCCCTCCCTCTCCCCTCCCTCTCCCACTCTCTTTCTCTCTCACACACACACACACACAGACACGCGTGCACACAGTAGTCCACAGGGCACAGTAAGGTAAAGAGCCTGTCCTCGCAGTGTCTCGCTGTATCAGGACATGGTGGTGGGGTCCACCAGGGTCTGGACGTGCCCCTGGACTCTGATACTGAGTTCTTAGAGGCTCCCCTGGGTTCTGTGTGCCTCTGGCCCATAACTCCTGTCTTTCTCCCCGTGGGCCTGGGGCTCAGGCCCAGACCCTTCACACTGAGCTCCATTCCTGGCCCATTTTTTACTTCTGATTCGGAACCTGGGTCTCACTAACTTGGCCCAGGCTGGGCTCATGCTTGAACCTGGCAGTCCTCCTGTCTCAGCCTCCCAGACTGCTGGGATTATGGACCTGCACCACCCACCAGCCCCGCTGGCCTTGCTTCTAGGTGGCGTGGGTGGCACCCACACATCAGGCATGCAGGCCAATTTGAGGGCATGGACACGGTCCCCGGCGCAGAGCTCGCCCGGGTCAGCAGGCCTGGTGCCTGCCTGGTGCCCGGCAGCCTTTGTTGGTAGTGACCAGGCATCCCCTCCCCCGTGGGGTGTGACTTGCCGTGACACTGAATTGCTGTGGCGAGACCTGTGACCAGGAGCCCTTGCAGACATCCAGGGCCTCTTGCTGACTCTCTGGCTTTTTTAGCTTGTGTGTGTGTGTGTGTGTGTGTGTGTGTGTGTGTGTGTGTGTGTGTGTGTGCGTGCTCCCGTCCGTGCCTGTGTATGTGCTCATGTCCTTGTCCATGTGTGGTGTGTGGGTGTGGGTGTGTGTTGGGTGGGGGCAGGGCCATTGAAGCATCTTGGTTTATCCTTAAATGTTGACCATAAAGAGAAAACAAAGCAAACCCAGATGCAGGAATTTCCTTGAGGCTGTCGTGTGTGCTGTGTCCTGTGGTCCCTCCACACACACAAACGCGCGTGCACGCAGCAGTTCCTCCGTGACACAGGAACTTGAGTGGAGGTGCTGGGTTGTGACGGCACACCCAGAGGAGACCCAAGGGGGCATGTAGAGGAGGGAACTGGCTGGAAGCCTGGGCTCTGCGGCCACAGGTAGGGACAGGGAGGCCTCCAGGGTAAGGCGACCTTCCGGCTGCCTCGGGTTATTTGACAAGGTACTTTTGCCCCTCCCTCCTTTTATCTAACTCTGGTGGTGTGGTGTGGTGTGGCGCCTTTCTTCCTGATTGGTAAATTATTTGCTTAACCAAAAAAGTGTATTTTGGGGCTGCAGGGAAGTTTTCAGCCCCTGTAGCCTTGTCCAGCTGGGAGCTGTGTGGGGTGGCGGTGTTTTGTTTCTGTGGTACCAGCATGGAGCCCAGCGCCCTTACCCCTGTATACATCCCCAGGTCATTTTTGGTTTTGGTTTTGAGACAGGGTCTCACTGAGTTGCTAAAGTGCTTAGGCTGAGCTGGGGACTGCCTCCCAGAGTGCTGGGGTTGTGGCCTATGTGGCGGGCCCTGGTGTGCTTCCAATTCAACTAGCCACATTGAAAAACAGGTGGAATTGCTCCCTCTGTACAGGGTGTTCTGAGAGTTTGTTACTTTTCTATATAAGGGGACTTTCGGGACGCCTTGTGTGTTCAGTTCTGGTGCTTGTGTAATTTTTCTCATAGCATTAGTTTTACTTTACAAGTCATGGCAAATTAATCCGGAGCAAGCAAATTTTTATATATATTTAATATTTTATACTTGCGGCAACTTTTAGGACACCATGTACTTTTTATTAACTGAATACTCAAAATATCGTACAGGCACGCGGTGAATATACACATTACGGAGGCCTTTTCCATCTTCCTACTGAGTGCTGGGAATCTGGTGCGTGCATCAAGCTCAGAGCTCGTCCTGGCTACCTGTGACCACACGTGGATGTGGCCCCCCATGGCCCTGTCCACGCGGACCTTGAGTCAGCCCAGATGCTGCTCTCTGTAGCAAGAACCAAGGCCCGGTGGCGCAGGCGGTCATGCCGGCGCTCTGGGAGGCTGAGTCTGGGCAGATCAGCCCTCTGACGAGACCCAGTCTCAAAATCAAGAATAAAAATGGGCTGGGGACGGAGCTCACGGTGAAGGCCCGACTGGATCCCAGTGCCACACATGGCAGGCAAGCTCGGCCCAGCAACACAGAAAGCAGAATTATTTGGAGCTCTGTATTCAGATCCACACGGTCTGGACAGTCCTGGGGCCCAGGCTCGGGCCTTTGGGTGTCTCGCTTTACCCTTCTGGGCATGTGCTTCACATCTTGGGGAGCAGAGGGGAGGGGGACCCTCAGGGACCCCTCCCAGAGGGCTTTTCAGCAGTTGGATCCCATCGAGCTGTAGGAGTCCCTTGGGCTCCCAAGTAGAGGGGACAGGAGGTGGCCCGCTGCCCTGCCCTCCCCAAGCCTACCATGGAAACTAGTTAAAACCGGAACTCGGCACCCCAGCCTGGCACTGACCCCACAGGGGGACTCAGAAAGTGTCTAAGGTGGAATTCAGTGGGGACTCGTTATTGAAATACCTAAATAGGGTACTGAGTCCCTCCTGGGTGGAGCCGGGCTCAGTGGTGTAGGCCTGTCATGCCGGCACTCTGGGAGGCTGAGGCAGGAGGGTGGCAAGTTTGAGCCCATCCCAGGCAATTTACTGGGTCTCTATCTCAGATAAAACCATCAAAAGAAAATGGGCTGGAGGTAGGACTTAGAGCAAAGGCCCTGGGGTCAATCCCCAGTACTGCATCCGGGTACAGATCATCCGTTGTCTGTAGAACCCCTAAGTCAAGTTCACATGCCCCCAGCGGTGGCCTTGCAATGTGCTGGCTGTTTTTTGACTCTTGGCTCCCTTTTATCTTTCAAGATGAATGACTTTGGAATCAAGAACATGGACCAAGTGGCCCCTGTGGCCCACGGTTTTCGGGGAACGCTCAAGGTAAGTGAGCAGCGCTTAAGTTTGTTTGTTTACTTGTTTTAACTCGGTCTCTAGGAGTGAACGCACTGGGCCAGATCCCAGGGCTCTGGCGGTAGCTCCAGCTCTTGAACTGACTGGCTGTGTGACTCTGGCCCGAGCGCCGGCCGTCTCTGGGTGCTGGGTGTCTTTGGTGTCTCTCTTACTGGTCCCCGAGATAGGACTTACTCTGTAGATTTTGCGGGCCTTTTGTGCTTTTATTTCCGAGGGTCCTTCCATGGGGAAAACAAATTAAAATCCAGTGATTCTCAGTAAAGCATCTGGAGCTGCTGTTGCTTCTTGCCTTTTAAGTCACTTCATTTCTGAGCTCGAACTTTGTGATTGATCCTCCTGCCTCAGCCTCCCAGGGTGCTGGGATGACGGGCACGTGCCTCCAGGACTGGCTGTGTGTACAATGGAAGAGCCTAGAAAAGACTGCTTCCCCCAGAAGGGACAGATCAACACCTGTGGGTCCCCCATGTCCTCGGAGGCTGAGGACTTAACGTAAGCTCTTCGAGGAGCCGGTGCCCCGCGGCGTAGACACGACGCCCCTCTTGTGTCTCCTGGGGACATTCTGTCACAACACCATCCATCAGGTCCCATTGGCCTTCTCCAAATGTGCCGGGAAGATCTGATGACTTTGGGCCTTTTTTATTTTATTTTTAATGTTTTACTTTGAGTCAGCAACTTCCTAAGTCACTGTTAAGGTGCACAGGCTGGACCGGACTGTGGGATCCTCCTGCTTCAGCCTCCTGGGTTGTTTCCGCTGCCGTAGAAAGGCCCCTTCCACCTTAGGGTCTGGCAGAGTCACCACATGTCTCTGGTGTGTCCTGCTGTCCTTTGACTGACCACAGCCCCCCAAAACCCGAGCTTGGCCGTGGGTTGGCCCCAGATACTTGTGCGATTACCGGGATGGGCAGGCCTCCATGAGTCTGCTCGTTCATTGAGTCAGAGAGTTTACGCGGGGCAGAGGGTTGGTAAGCTGAAACCACACCCAGGAGAAAGAAATCCGTCCATGAATGAGAAGAATGGGGTGATGTGCTTGGGAAGGCCGGATTCGGAGAAGCAGCAGCCCCTGCAGAGGCCAGGGTGTTGAAACGGGAAGCAGGTGTCTGTATTGTTCTTTGACTTCCTGATTTTAAAAAAAGAACTTTACAGAGTCCGGAAAGGCAGCAAGTAGTGGCGAGTGGGAATTATTTTTAATATCGGCTGGATGATTCCCCAAAACCAGTTCTGCTGTCTTTCACAGTCAAGACGGGAGCTGGAGAGCTGGTCCCGCTGGACCCCAGCAGCACCTCAGTGTGGGCCGGAGCCAGGCGGGGTGGCCCCAGCTTGACCTGACCTCCTTTGTCACGCGTCATCCATGTTCCCCTTTCTGAAAGCAGAAAGCACACAGCTGTTTTTATTTGTACGTGTGTTGCTCGATTTCTGATTAGTGACTCAACAGCTGGGTCATCACGGCACTGTGCCGAGTGTGGGGTTTCCGGGCGCTGCCTGGGGAGGCTTCGCACCCCATGTGCTCCTCCAGGCCACGGGTGTTGCGTGTCCCCCACACGCACGAAGTGAGATGAGTCGTAGTCCTGACAGCACATGGTCTGAATCTTTGCTGTGGTGCCTTTCCCTTTAAACCATAGGAATCTCAACTTTAAATCAATTTCCCCTTCGTACATGAGTGGGTAAGAGTCTATCACACTGCGGAAAACTTAGGAAAAAATTACACCTATTACCGCTCTCAGGTCCATCGGGAACGATGAGGAGACATTTCATTGGATTCACACTTATTGTGGCAGCGGGGTGGAACCCAGGGCCTTTGCACTGGACCACATCCCTATCCCTTTGGGTTTTTTGTTTTTTCAAAGTTTTCTTCTTTTTTTTTCCACTTGGAGATAGGCTGTCAGTGAATGGCTGAATTGCCAAAGCTGGTCTTGAATTTAAAGTCCTCCTGCCTCAGCCACCAGACCTGTCTGCCCGCTTTCTTTAAATTGTTTTATGGTAAAGATTGCGAGGCAGATACATCTGAGGAGAAGCCAGTGTTTCAGGTCGCTGGGTTTTCACCCAGCCAGTTGGTTGCTATCCCTCGCCGGGGGGGGCAGCGCCTGCCACGGGGTGTTGCTCTCCATGTCCGGGCTGGAGTTTTCTGTCCCAGGTAACCCCGAGAGGTGAGTGAGTGGAAAAGCAGCCTTCAGGGTCGGCCAGGTACAGAGATTCAGTTATGTCTAGGTGTATTTAGTTTATTCATTGAGGTTGAACCGGCCACGGAGACCCCACGCGTTGTGATGGGTGAGATTCATTGAATAATTCAGAGGACCGTGTTGCGCTGACCGCGACCCCTCAGCAGACCCGTGTGCGGTTCCGGGCTGTGTTCCTTCCTGTGTGGCCTGGTGGGGCCACGCGGGGTCCCCAGGGAGTGGGCACTGCCGGTGCCCTGACGCGGGTCCCTGTTGCCTGTCCCCTGTTGCAGCGCCAGCCTGCCTTCGATACCTTCGATGGGTCCCTGTTCGCCGCCTTCCCCTCTCTGAGCGAGGACCAGGCTCTGCAGGAAGTGCCCACGGGCTTGGACTCCATCTCGCACGGTGAGCACTTCCCCAGGCCCAGCTGCCTCCCCTGTGTGCCCACCTGGCCACGCATGTCTTTAACTCCCCCGCGGCCGGCCACGCAGCAGGGGAACCCCCGGATTTCCCAGTGCGGGACGCCGCAGCCCCAGCTGCTCCAGCAACACAGCCGGTCATTCTGCACAGTCTCCCCTCCAGGTTAGGATCGCGTGTGCCTGTAGTTCTGTGCGTGTGTGTAGCGTGCGTGGGGGCGAGTGACGGTGTGTCGGGGCATCACTGGAGATGCTCTGCTGGCTTTGGTCATGCCCAGGCCCCTTCAGAGCACTTCTGCCGAGGTTTCATGGATGTGACCTTGAAATCACACCCTAACCATAAGCCTTTGGGCCAAACCCAGGCACTTTGTTTCTTTGCCTGACATTTTTAAGTAGGTGTGGGATCTCCTCTCTGCGTATCTTGGCAAAACAGGTGGAAAATAAACCTTGGGCAGCTTAGGTATCTTTCATCCGTGTAGTTCTGCGACGGGTAGAATTTTCCCAGTTTCGGTTACAAAGGGATTTTGTTAGAATTTGCACACCTGCCTTTGTGTGTGCGCGCACACTGCCCTGGGGGTGGACCAGCGCCTCTTGTGTGCTGGGCACACACTGCCACTGGGATGCACACCCTGGCCTAGTATCTGCACTCTTTTTATCTCCCTGTAATTATTCTTTTTTATTAGTACATGTTTGCGATAATAATAATGCCACTGATCCTGGGGACCTGCTGCGTGTACGGATCCCACCTTAATAGCTTTACTTTCCTCCTCATCTCCCTGGCCTCGATCCCCTTCCCGCCTCCACACGCTGTACCTCTCAGTGTCCCGCCATCTCCCTTTTTTTTTTTTTTTTTTTTTGCTCTTTAAATTAACTTTCTAGGCCTGGCTTAGTCTCCTCGGCATGGTGGTCTCCTACAGATGATTCAAATCTGTTCTTTATGTCAGTGTAGTACTCCATGACGTATATAGATTTTTCTAGACATTTTCTTTGCTGTTCATCTAGATGGGCATCCAGGCTGCATTTTTACACTCTTAAAGGATCAGGGCAAGACTGGGAATGAGAGTGGTTCGTTGCCGGAAACCTAGATTTCCTTTGAAGTCTGTCAGTGCCTTTCCTTGATGACCTCTCGTCCCCGCCCGGGCTTCTTTCTAGATGCTGCCAACTGTGAACTGCCCCTGCTGACGCCCTGCAGCAAGGCAGTGATGAGCCAGGCCTTAAAAGCCACCTTCAGTGGCTTCCAGAAGGAGCAGCGGCGGCTGGGCATCCCCAGGAGTGAGTGCCGGGCAGGAGGCCGGGCGGGAGGCCGGGCAGAGGAGCTTGATTTCCTGTCTAAGCTTTCTGCGTAGGGTGGGGGTGGGGAAACCCTTCTGCCCAGGGCCGTGTAGACATTTATGACAAGATTACCAGCCTAAAAATCAGCCAGCTAAACCAGACCAGCTGGTGCTGGCCTGTAATCCCTGTGCTCTGGGACGCTGAGGCAGGAGAATCGCAAATTCCAGCCCAGTCTGGACAATTTAGCGGGACCCTGCCTTCAAAACCAAAAGAAATGTGCCGGAGGTGTATCTCACCATGAGACTCTGGGCCTAATTCCCACACACGGAAAAACAGCAGCTGGCCCAGTTTGGTAGAACACATGGGCACTGTGGAACGGACCCACCTTACGTCACGGTGGCCTTGGCCCGTGTGGGCGGAAGGGCTTTTCAGGCCGTACCATCCCCAGCTCCTGGTCTTGGGTCTCAGTGAAGGCCAGCCTCGGAGCCGGGTGGTGGTGTCCACTCGCCATGGGGGTGACGGGGTGGCTCTGACTCGTGTCCTCGCCACGAGCACCCCTCTCCTGTCCCCGCAGACCCCTGGCTGTGGAGCGAGCAGCAGGTCTGCCAGTGGCTGCTCTGGGCCACCAATGAGTTCAGCCTGGTGAACGTGAACCTGCAGCGCTTCGGCATGAGCGGCCAGGCGCTCTGCAGCCTTGGCAAGGAGCGCTTCCTGGAGCTGGCGCCCGACTTCGTGGGCGACATTCTGTGGGAGCACCTGGAGCAGATGATCAGAGGTACCCCAGCCCGGGGACACTGGGGGCGGGAGGCGGCAGTGGGGAGAGGGGCTGTTTCAGCCTTTGGGGGTCACTCGCAACCACGCAGGGTGAGAGTGGCCTCTGGGCGCTCCACGGCGGTGACTACGGTGACCACGGTGTCACTGACCTTGGCTGTGTGTGAGCTCAGCATTCCCCATTCGCTGAGCTGTTCCCAGCTTTTGTCACAACAACCCCAGCCCACAGGCTGTGTGGGCCAGCAGGAGGTGTGCCTGTGATCCCAGCACTTCAGGAGGCCAAGTCGGGAGGATCCCAAGTTCAACTCCAGCTTGGGCAACTTAGCCAATTAGCAAGACTGTCTCAAAATCAAAACTAGGCAGGGCTGGGGATGTAGCTCAGTGTTTAAGGGCTCAATCCCACCTACTGCCAAAAAGAAAAAAAAAAAAAAAAGAGTTAGGCTTACTGCTGTCTGCCTGTCATCCCAGCGTTCTGGGAAGCTGAGGCAGGAGGATCTCCATTTGGAGTCCAGCCAGGGCAGCTTTGTGACCTCGCTCACTGGGGCTCTGGTGTTGGGGGCTCTCTCATGGAGCCAGAAGCACCTGCCGCTTTGCAGAAGCAGCTTTTAATCGGCTACATGCTGGGTTCTACTAAGTCCTGAAGGAACCAGTGCAGCGTGTTGGAGCCGTGGGTCGTAGCCACACGCCAACGTGCTGCGCGGATGCTCCCCGGGCCTCAGGGTCGCGCCACATGCTGAGTTTAGAGCGGGAGGTCAAGGTTTAAGATCCATTGATTACCAAAAAAAAAAAAAAAAAACAGTGGAAGCATTGTGAATTCCACAGCACAGGAGAAGTCACAGGTGGTTGGGTTAGGGGAGGTTTTTAATTGAGTTTAAATCCAAGCCGCCTCCTTTTACTTAGGTCTTCTTTGGGCCAGGGAGTCTTTCTTTTTTGGAGACGAGGGAGGGAACAGGAGGTCTTCTCTCCAGCTCCACCCCCAGCCTCTACTTATTTGAAGACAAGATCTCACTAAATTGCCCCAGGCTGGGCCCGAACTTGTGATCCTCCTGCCTCAGCCTCCCAGATCATCGGGATCACAGGCTTTTCCCAAAAAAGATACAACGCCGCAGGGGCACCACCGGGTACAGACAGAGCCCACGCCTGTGACGGGAATCACGGAAGCCCTGCCCGCCTGCTTAAGTCTTTTGCATCTGTTTTATCAGAGAATCAAGAAAAGACAGAAGATCAGTATGAGGAGACGTCACACCTTAACGCGGTCCCTCAGTGGGTCAGCAGCAACACGCTAGGTCAGTGTGACGACTCTGCCCCGGTCCTGCCCGTCTGGTGGCAGCCCTGGGGACAGCCCGGCCTACAGTGTCCCGGCCATGGCCACACACGAGTGTGGAGCTGTTGAGACGGGGCTGGTGCCATGGGGACGTGTGGAGAATGGAATGGTCTCTGGCCTGACAGTTGTAGCATGCATGACACACAGATTGTGAAACACCCCGTGGGTGACCTGAATGGCTTACGTATCACAGCAGTGACAGTGACTGGCTTGTGAGGTCAGTGGGCGGGGGAGGTGGCGGGGCCGGGGGGTGCAGGTCTGTCACCCCAGCACTCTGGGTGGTTGAGGCAGGAGGGTCGCAAGTTCGAGCCCGGCCTGGGCAATTTAGCGACTTACCAGTTCCCTGTCTCGACGTCAGACCTAAGAGTGGGTTGGAGATGTAGCCCAGTGCAAAGGGCTCCAGTGTCAAAGAAAAAAATGGACAATGAACGTCATCCGTCGTTTTGTTATTGTTATTTGTGTGTTCTGTGGCCCGGGGATCAGCCCAGGGCCTGACACTGAGCTGCATTCCTGGCTTATTTCTATTTTTGGCTGTGAGAGTCTGACCAGCTTGCCCAGGCAGGGCTCCAGCTCACCAGCCTCCTGCCTCAGCCTCCCAAAGTGGTGAAATTGTAGGTGTGGCCCCATGGCTGCGCTGGCCTTAACGACCCCGCTGTGTGACTGTCAGGTTTCGGCATGGAGCCGGCTCCATACGGCATGGGGACCCAGAGCTACCCCAAAGGCAGCCTCTTGGACAGCCTGTGCCCGACGCCCACGGCCCCCGGCGTGCTCAGCTCTGAGCAGGACTTTCCGATGTTCCACAAGTCGCGGCTCAGCACCGTCAGCGCCAGCTACTGCCCCGTCGGCCGGGACTTCACCGGCAGCAACCTGACCTTGCTCACCCGCGGCTCCGGTGAGTTGGGAAGCATCTCCACGGCTGGCAAGGGCTTCTGGGTGCACAGGTCCCGGCCCCCGCCGTGCAGGCGGTCGGCGGGGGCTGCTCCTGTCCTGGGCGCCTTCCAGCTTGGGGCCCAGGGGTGGCCTGACAGCACAGGTGAGTTCTTGCCCAGTGCAATCTTTTGTGGGACAGTGTGACAAAGTGATATGTTTCTCTTTTTTTCCCCATCATTATTAATATACATACAATACGTAACGTTTACAACGAACTGGGGTATTTTGTGTGCATACGTATCACACCCACCTTGCAGTCCCTTCTCGGTTTTGGCCCCCCA